>SJYQ01001103.1:0-19036 GCA_006410935.1 Redunca redunca | reverse complement strand
AAAAAAAAAAAGTAAATGCTGATGCTTTAAAGTTATTAGTAAGGAATCAATATATAAGGGTATGTCTTATATAAATGCTGCAACATGATAATAATAGTATGCAAACTAATAATAATATCTAAACTTAACAATAATATGCAAACATAATAATAATATGTGAATATAATAATACCAAAATATTAGGAGATAGGTGGATTGCCTGTATTCTCTCACTTTAATAAGGCAGCCCCCTGGGCTTTCCAGGTGGTCCAGTAGGTAGAAAATCCACCTGCAGATGCAGGAGACACAAGAGACGTGGATTTGATCCCTGGTTCAGGAAGATCCCCTGGAGTAGGAAAGACAACCCACTCCAGTATTCTTGCCTGGAGAATTCCATGGACAGGGAAGCCTGAGAGGCTACAGTCTATGAGGTCGCAGAGCTGAACACGACTGAGTATGCAGTGTGGGTCTCAGCAGTCCCTAGAGTAGGTGAGATAACACCAGTGTATACTCTCTCTGTCCCCAACAAATGTTTTCTCCAGGGACACATTAACCACGTAAAGCAAGCGGTCATTATCAAACTGAGTGGTGATGGGCATTGCTGGATCAGGGGATGGAGCCTCTCTCTGACATCACTCCCTCTTCTTTCCTCTGAAGTCGTCACACATCTTATATAGACCTCTCCACCCCCACTCAGATATATCATGATGCATCACACAAACAAATTGGGCCCACAGTCATAAACACAACTTTACTGATTAGTTGGCTGATTACTGATTATCTGGTAATGAAGTTTCTGGATTCAAGGACAACTTGCAGATCCTTTGGGAAAAGGATCCAAATCTACTGTAGAAACAAATCACTGAGGCAAGATGCACAAGCTTCGCTTATTCCCTCAGTTTACAATGAAAAGGTAGCCTACATAATGTATAGAAATAGCATTGTTTGAATTATTTATTTATTTATGTTTTACTTTACAATATTGTATTGGTTTTGCCATACTTCAACATGAATCTGCCATCCTGTTAGGGTATTTTCTTGATCCATTGAGAAAAATATTTTTAGGAGGAAGAGTTTATAACCAACAGGCATCTGTGTAAAGGCCACCACTTCTTTATTGGACAAAACACACGGCATGAATCGTCTGGCTACTCTTAAACTGGCCACACATAAGACACACTGGGATAAATAAAAACAGAGATTCTTATGAGCCACCCAAGACTTTGGGTTTTGTTTGTATATGTTTGGTCACTGCCACGTGGCATCAGGGATCTTTAGTTCCCTGACCAGGGATCCAATCCATGCCCCCTGAAGTGGAAGCATGGGGTCTTTTCAATGCACTGCCAGGGAAGTCCCAAGCCATTTAAGACTATTAATCAGTATTTGGTGGGGCTTCAAAAATTTCTCTTAATGATGCTAATGTCTCACCAGTTTGATAACTGCTTTTTTCCTTTTTTGTCAAATTATGAAAAGCATTGAAAAAAATTAGCCTTCTTAAACACTTTAAGTTGATCATTTTTTATCACTTATTCTAAGATTATACTAAATTTTGACCTACAACAGGTGAACTTCTCAGCATTGCAATACCCCTGCTAGTGGTCCCGCTGCTCACACTTTGTGAGGTCCTGTCCCACACATAGACTGCCTGTCAAAAGCAGGCAGCAGACTAGCAGCTGTTCAGGTGTGTGCACGTGGGTGAGTCCCAGGAATCATGCTCTTTCAGTCTTGAGCAGACCTCCACAGAGAAAAAGCAACAAACTTTGACCTTTCTGTTCTAATCCTTGCAACACCTCAGTGAAATAGGCAGGGCTGGGTCATTTGTTTAGGTAGATAAGGAAGCTGAACCCCAAAGAGGTTATGTAATCCTTCTAAGATTCCACAGGCTAGAAACTGTTTCAATGAACCACTTCTGTGTGTGTGTGTGTGTGTGTGTGTGTGTGTGTGTGTGTGCTTAGCTACTCAGTCATGTCTAACTCTTTGGGGCCCCATGAACTATAGCCAGAACTGTAGCCTGCCAGACTCCTTTGCTTATGGAATTTTCCAGGCAAGAATACTGGAGTGGGTTGCCACTTCCTTCCCCAGGGGATCTTCTGGACCCAGGGATTAAAACTGTGTCTCTTGTGTCTCCTGCTCTGGCAGGTGGATTTTTTATTGGCCACTAACAATACCTGCGAGGACTGAACCACTTCTACTAGTAACCAAACTCAGGTCTTCTAACTCAGGTTAGGCTGTCACTGATTAGGCAATAATAGATAAAAAAATGTGTACACACCCAAACACACACACACTTGAAACACGGACAGATACACAGAAAGATACCTGTGATCTGTATCAGCCAAAAGACTTTTAGTGATTACCCTATAGCTAGACTAGTAGAGCATGACTGATATGTTTCTCTTAAATGTACTGTTTTTTTTGTCTAAGGCTTGGATACTTTTGTCTAAATAAATATCTATATAAGTTAACTGCTCAATGCCTTGTGAGTTCTTACAGTTTGTGTTAAGTATTAACTCATCAGCAGTCTTCTGTCTGGATAATTCTCTACCAGTGCATGCTTCCTCTTTCCATTTCAGGGCTTTTTCCTCTATAAAATGGGTGATCACTAGGATTTAGCACTGACATTCTATGGCTTTTCTTTCTATTGTTTGTTATATATGCTCTTCCATTGACCACCAACTCTGCCTGCATAATTACTACACGTATGGCAGGGCTCCAGACATCAGCCTTGGGATCCAGGAGGAGCAATGATGCTACTTCTTGTTGTGACTGGTTCTGGTGTATTATCTATGCTTCCTCATGTCTCACTTCCTCCCTTTTGGTTCTCTCTATGTAACTTCATCTTGTGGAACTGTGAGCCTCTCACATTCAACTGAGAGTCTCTTGGCCCAAGAACAGTACAGTGAAAGGAAGAAGGGAACACTTTTGGAGGGCTACAAGATTGGAAGTATTATTATATTCAATTAGCATAATGGGCAATAGACAAGGAGACTGAGGCACAGAGACGTTAAATAAATTGGCCAATAGTTAAGTGACAAGAATCTAGTCTTGTAACCACTAGGCTATACTGTCCCACTCCATGTACTTCGTGAAGGAAATTTATGAGCTATGCTAAGTCCAGTCTCCTTCCTGTCTTGTAAACCCATTTCCTCCACTAGGAAGTAAGAAAATAAGAAGGACCTGGTGGCGTGTTTTTTACCAGGGCACAGGATGAATCTTTACCATTAATGCGCAAGGCACCAGCCAGGTGAAGGTGAAAATGGAGGCCACCTTGGACAACTGGCTGTGATTATTTGCTTGTAGGGGCAGCTACACTGTTGGCCCTAAACAAATCAGGGGAAACAGCACTTGGCCAATGCTAATAACCACAAATAAAACCTCTGTTGTTTCCTCAACATTTTTTTTTTTTTTTTTTGCCTTATGTCTCAATCAGTACTTAGAAAAAGAAAGACACAGCCTCCCTGAGCCTGGAGCTATTCTCCCAGGACACATTGAAATTGAAAAAGAAATCTGCGGTCCTGGATGGAATCAGTTTCGTATTTGTTTTATAACAGTTGCATCAGATAGAGTAGTGAAACAGGGTAAGTCTTTAGGATCATTTTCAAAAGAGGTTTTGAAGCCCAGTTTTAAAAGGAGACGCTTTATTTTAGAGCAGTGTTTGGCAAACTTTTTCTCTAAAGGGAGAAATGGTAAATATTTTAGACTTGGGAGGCTAAAGGTCCAAACTGAGGATGTGATATAACAAGAGAGACAAGAGGTAAAAGCTCAATTTGCCTGGGGTGGTCCAAGGTCAAATGGGGTGGTAAGCATGCTTTGGGCTCAGGTCCTGACAGATGTTCTTCAGAGGATCCCTGAGTAAAGGGAGGAGAGTCAGGCTGTGTCAGGGGAAGTGGTCCCTCACTTTTTATTATGATATGACCTCTAGATTCAGATGCTTTCTTCTTCCAGAGAGCCTGGCCGCCTTAGCCAGGGAAGATGGCTGGGGTTACTCATTGAGATTTCAGTCTTCTCTTATCTTCCAGACTGAGTTTTCACCACCTAGTGCCAGCAGCAACCAAAGAGCAGAGCCCTCAACATGCAGGTGGCAATTAGTGCAGGGTTTGGCCAGTTGAGAGGCATCCAGGGGTAGAATGGGGAACTGGAGTGGAAAGAACTCTGGCATGCTTTTCATGACTCAAACTGCCAATCTGCTACAGCAGTGCCATAAGCTGTACCAAAGAGACAACAGTCTGAATTCTGCCCACAGGCAGCCACTGTTTTAGGATAGGGCTGAACATGACATGGAATGAAAACTGACCTTTTCCAGTCCTGTGGCCACTGCTGAGTTTTCCAAATTTGCTGGCATATTGAGTGCAGCACTTTCACAGCATCATCTTTCAGGATTTGAAATAGCTTCCCTGGAATTCCATCACCTCCACTAACTTTGTTCATAGTGATGCTTTCTAAGGCCCACTTTACTTCACATTCCAGTATGTCTGGCTCTAGGTGAGTGATCACACCATCGTGATTATCTGGGTTGTGAAGATCTTTGTTCTTCTGTGTATTCTTGCCACTTCTTCATGATATCAGTTTTTGTTTCAATCCCAAAGAAAGTCAATGACAAAGAATGCTGAAACTACTGCATAATTGCACTCATCTCACACGCTAGTCAGGTAATGCTCAAAATTCACCAAGCCAGGCTTCAACAATAAATGAACTGTGAACTTTCACATATTAAGGCCGGTTTTAGAAAAAGCAGAAAGAACAGAGACTAAATTGCCAACATTTGTTGGCAAGAGAGTTCAAGAAAAACATCTACTTCTGCTTTGTTGACTATGACAAAGCCTTTGACTGTGTCAGTCAGTTCAGTTCAGTTCAGTCGCTCAGTCGTGTCTGACTCTGCAACCCCAGGAATCGCAGAACGCCAGGCTTCCCTGCTGCTGCTGATGCTAAGTCACTTCAGTCGTGTCCGACTCTGTGTGACCCCATAGATGGCAGCCCACCGGGCTCCCCCATCCTTTGGATTCTCCAGGCAAGAACACTGGAGTGGGTTGCCATTTCCTTCCCCAATGCATGAAAGTGAAAAGTGAAAGTGAAGTCGCTCAGTCGTGTCCAACCCTCAACGACCCCATGGACTGCAGCCTTCCAGGTTCCTCCATCAGGCCTCTCTGTCCATCACCAACTCCCGGAGTTCACTCAAACTCAGGTGCTCAAGTTGGTGATGCCATCCAGCCATCTCGTCCTCTGTTGTCCCCTTCTCCTCCTGCCCCAATTCCTCCCAGCATCAGTCTTTTCCAATGAGTCAACTCTTCACATGAGGTGGCCAAAGTACTGGAGTTTCAGCTTTAGCATCATTCCTTCCAAAGAACACCCAGGGTTGATCTCCTTCAGAATGGACTGGTTGGATCTCCTTGCAGTCCAAGGGACTCTCAAGAGTCTTTTCCGACACCACAGTTCTAAAGCATCAATTCTTTGGTGCTCAGCTTCCTTCACAGTCCAACTCTCACATCCATACATGACAACTGGAAAAACCATAGCCTTGACTAGATGGACCTTTGTTGGCAAAGTAATGTCTCTGCTATTCAATATGCTATCTAGGTTGGTCATAACTTTCCTTCCAATGAGAAAGCGTCTTTTAATTTCATGGCTGCAGTCACCATCTGCAGTGATTTTGGAGCCCCCCAAAATAAAGTCTGACACTGCTTCCCCATCTATTTCCCATGAAGTGATGGGGCCAGATGCCATAATCTTCGTTTTCTAAATGTTGACCTTTAAGCCAACTGTGTGGATCACCACAAACTGTGGAAAATTCTGAAAGAGATGGGAATACCAGACCACCTGAACTGCCTCTTGAGAAACTTGTATGCAGGTCAGGAAGCCACAGTTAGAACTGGACATGGAACAACAGACTGGTTCCAAATAGGAAAAGGAGTACGTCAAGGCTGTATATTGTCACCCTGCTTATTTAACTTCTATGCAGAGTACATCATGAGAAACGCTGGGCTGGAAGAAGCACAAGCTGGAATCAAGATTGCTGGGAGAAATATCAATAACCTCAGATATACAGATAACATCACCCTGATGGCAGAAAGCGAAGAACTAAAGAGCCTCTTGATGAAAGTGAAAGAGGAGAGTACAAAAGTTGGCGTAAAGCTCAACCTTCAGAAAACTAAGATCACGACATCTGGTCCCATCACTTCAGGGCAAGTAGATGAGGAAACAGAGGAAACAGTGTCAGACTTTATTTTTTTGGGCTCCAAAATCAGTGCAGATGGTGACTGTAGCCATGAAATTAAAAGACACTTACTCTTTGGAAGAAAAGCTATGACCAACCTAGACAGCATATCAAAAAGCAGAGACTTACTTTGCTGACAAAGGTCTGTCTAGTCAAGGCTATGGTTTGTCCATTGGTCATGTATGGATGTGAGAGTTGGACTATAAAGAAACTGAGTGCAGAAGAATTGATGCTTTTGAACTGTGGTGTTGGAGAAGACTCTTGAGAGTCCCTTGGACTGCAAGGAGATCCAACCACTCTATCCCAAAGGAAATCAGTCCTGAATATTAACTGGAAAGACTGATGCTGAAGCATCATCTCAGATGGTGACAGTCTGAGAGCCTGAATTTGGAAGGCGTAGGTGTGTAAAGGAATTGACCATGTGGCCATTACCAGGAAGGTGGAGGCTAGTGTCATAGGCAGGGGGTTTTACAGTAATGGGATCTCAGAAATCCCTGTGGCTTCCTGCTTCCTGTTCCCTATAAAAGGTTTATTTATATATTTCTATCAATTGTTTTATGATTCACGGGAATTTTCTTTGAAAGTATTGCTCCTATCTCATCAGGTTATCTACATGATTTGATTTGATTAATGATGTTTTTAAGAACTTGTGATGTAATGTTAGGTTTATGAACCATGCCATGATTTCTTTGGTAACTCCCAGTTCATTCTGCCAAGAAAATATATGTACTTTTTGTATGTACTTGGATTTTGGAGCAGCTGCAGAGCTATGTTGTCACTCAGTCCAAATGTCATTGCAACTGAGAGGTAAAACTCAGGGTTTTGTCTTTAGCAGATTCTATTAATTTGTTATTATTTTAACTTTTATGAGTTGGGTCTCACATATTGTAGAGTAATTAGCCTCCAATTAAAATAAATAAATAAATTTTAAAACCAAAACAAAACAACAACAAAAGAAGAAACTCAGTTTTTATAAGCCACAGAGATTTTTGAAGCCATTTGTTATGCAACAGAGCTGACTGATACAAAGTAAAAGTTAGAAAAGCAGAAAAGAAGCTTCCATGAGTGAAATCTGTTACTAGACATGAAAACCAGATACCAGGCTAAGGGTTAAGGCCAGGATTCCCTCCCACGATGATCAGATAAAGCAGGACTTGATGTCTAGCAGCCCTGGTCCCAGGATACTGGAGAGGATGTCTGGACAGGAATTTAGACTTATGAACTAGCTTGTCTTCCCTGAGCCACAAAGTTAGGGCTAGCAGCAGTGATGTTAACCCAAGCCAAGTCATTCAAATCCATGTATATTAAGAGTTTTTCACTTTATATCAGGAGTCAAACCATGAGCTAAGGATTCAGAGACAACTAAGAAGGCAGAGCTCAGGTACTCATGGTGAGGAGGGTACATCATGAAGTTTCTTGAGAGGACACTGGGTCTGGAAAGATGGGTAGATGAGGGTATTGAGGGACTAGCAGGCATAACTCCACGGAAGTATAAGGATTGGCTCAAGTTCCTTAAGTCCCTCCTTCCTACTCAAGATTGGTCCATGAGCAGTTCCTTAAAGTAGCTTCACAAACCACCTGTGCCAGAAACAGTTTCAAAAAACTCACAGATCCTGTCCCCAAGTC
Organism: Redunca redunca; assembly: GCA_006410935.1. Taxonomy (NCBI): domain Eukaryota; kingdom Metazoa; phylum Chordata; class Mammalia; order Artiodactyla; family Bovidae; genus Redunca; species Redunca redunca. The sequence goes on along the minus strand of SJYQ01001103.1, from coordinate 11,220 downwards.
TGGCAAATCAAGGTTTCTAGACCTGAAACCTCAGAATATGCAAAATGGATCCTCCTCGTGACTCTGCACTCCAGTCTGAGCCCAGGGATGCAACTCAGTGGGTCTCAGACCCAGCTTCACATTGAATCATCTGGGCAGCTTGTAAGATATAACATGTCTGCATCTCGACATGGAGATCTCCTTTGACTGATCTGGTATAGGGTTCAAGCACTGGCATGTTTTAGAAGTTTCCTAAATTTATTTTGATGCAAACTCAGTTTGAGAATCACTGGTATAGAGAAAAATATCAGTTCATAGCTACTGCATATTCAGGATGTATATCATAAAGATAACATTCAGGACACTGTTATGTCTGGAGTAATCAAACTGAGGATGGTCTTTTTAAAAAGGAGCTCAAAATATTGAAATCTGATCGGAAGATAGTACGTGGCACAGGGTAAGCATTCAAAGTCATCAGTTGAGTGGATTTATGAAGAGACATATGTCCAAAGAGTTTGAGTATTGAAAGCAAGTCTTGTGCTGCTGCTAAGTCCCTTCATTCATGTCCGACTCTGTGCAACCCCATAGACGGCAGCCCACCAGGCTCCCCATCCATAGGATTTTCCAGGCAAGAACACTGGGGTGGGGTGCCATTGCCTTCTCCAAAGCAAGTCTTCTAGGTTATTCTAATTGAGGTTTAGGACCCACTGTTCAAGAGACAGTGTGGGAAAGGAGTAGGAAGGGATGGGGTAGGGAGAGGAGAAAAACCTGAGTGTAGCTGGGCCTGAAGAAGGCCAGGAACCAGACTTTGACAGGATGATCTGGCTCAAAGAACACAAGGGCTTCATTCTCAATTGCCTTGAGGGCCTGGAGATTTTTGTGTTATTGCTTCTAATGCAGAACTTATTCTCAGAACATGTGCTAAGTTATCTACCAGTTTCGGGTTTGCTTATTGCATTTTCAGAATTGAATTTTTCAAGAGCGATTGCCACAATACAATTCTGTGAACTTGTAGCACTGAACATTTCTAATTAGGTTGCTATAGCCCTTAGCCAAATTACTGCAAATGTCATCTCTCTGCACTCTTTTTGATGCAAAAATGTAGGGCAGTCAGCAATATACACAATTTAATCTTAACACAGGCAGACGCTGCTCTTGGTGACAGAAGGGTCTGTTTTCCATTAACCCAAAATTTGCTTAGTCAAGCAATTCCCTCATTACACAGCTTGTATCCAAAAGGATGTTTCTGTCTTTCAAGCAAGCTGCTACTTGAGCAATTAGCTCTCCATAAAAATATGAGTAATCACCCTATCTCTAAATGGTTGGTATGTCAATCACGCCCACAGGCCAATCTTGGCCATTCCTAGTCTCCTCTGCTGGCACTGTCCCAGGTTTCAGAGATTCTGCATCAGTAGGACACACGGCAGGGTCGACAAGTGCATTTCCAGCCTTGGCATTGTTCTCTTTAGAGGAAGTTGTATTCAGTTATCAAAAATGTTTTTTCGTAAATTCTCATTAGGTCAGCCTCATGACATAATGCCCTCACCTTTGTCCTCCAAGTCCCCAATTTTTTTTTTCAGATAGTTCCATAAATTCTTCCCACACCCCAGCCTGGACCAACTCATGAGCAAACAAATCATAACAAAATAAAATGAACCATTGATCAAGAGGAATAGTAGTCACCACCATTGAATACTCACTATGAATGGGGTACTGTATTGGGCCCTTTCTAGTTGTTTAGTCACTAAATTATGTCTGCCTCTTTGCAACCCCATGGACTGTAGCCTGCCAGGCTCCTCCATCCGTGGAATTTCCTAGGCAAGAATATTGGAGTGGGTTGCCATTTTCTTCATCAGGGGATCTTCCCAAGCCAGTGAGCAAACCTGGGTTTCCTGAAATGCAGGCTAATTCTTTCCCACTGAGCCACCAGAGAAGCCTATATTAGGCCCTTTAGACCACATTTAATTCTGGCTGCAGTTCAAAGTATATGCATTATTATTCCCAATTTACAGACAAAAAACTGAGTCAGTGAAAATAAGTGAGTCATGAAATAACTAGCTACACAACATCTGACTGTATAGCTCTTTTTTACAATGTCCTAAACAACATAGCTATGGGTGTTAAAAATAGCCATCCTTTCTGACTTGGAATCCTCAGCCCCATGAACAGTGGGCTCCCTAGGCACATTCCTATCTGCAGTTTTTTTCTGGAGATGAAGCTGATTTCCCAAGAATATTTGTTCTCTATTCTTTGGGGTCTGCTTCCTATGAATAATCATCTAAAATAAAGCTTACTTAAACTGCTGACTCTGAGAATTGTCTACTCCAGGTTCTTCATTGCTAAGATTGATCCACTAATTAGTACCAGATCTGATCCTCTGAGTTCACCAGGAGAATCCCCTTGAATTCATTTGGGAGACAGGGAAGATCTGCAAGCTTATGGGAACTTAGGTCTTCTCTATCACATAGCCAGCATCACATAAAATGGACTCTTTGCATCTCCTCATTATTCACAACCTTGGTTATGAGCTGACTTTCCTGATCTGTTTCTTTGTCCCTTACATGTTGGCCTGATTTTATAAGTTTATAAGCTTGTTGCTTCATTAATTCTTCTTTACTTTTAACCCCACTTCCCTCTGGCTTCTCAAAGGTGACTGTGAGTTTCTTCTTTGTCAGTCACTTTGTCTCTGGGCATGCTGTAGTCAGCTCACCTGAACTATCTCTCACTTGGGTCTCCCCCTACTTTCTGGTTCATCACCAACTAGAAGTCTCATAAGCACCTTAATGACTCTCACTATTGGTTTTCATGGAGAATCACGTCCTATGGATTCTTATTTCTAAATCTCTTTGAAGTTCTTACCTTTTCCTCCATTACCTTTTCTACTTTCCTGTTCTAGACCCTCATCACTTATCATCTAGGTTAGGATGTAACTTCCCTCTACATCTCTAAAAATAACATCCTGATATTCTATCTTCTCCCTTTCCATCAGGGTGATCTTTCTAAAGACTGTGCTCCTCCTTTTTAAGCCTTTCAAAGGTTACCCATGTTTTCAAGATAAAGTCTGAAGCTTTTATGATAGCTATCTTACCTATATTTCAAATTGCATTCACCTTTCAAAGTCATGTCCCTGGTGGCTCAGAGGTTAAAGTGTCTGCCTAGAATGTGGGAGACCTGGGTTCAATCCTTAGGTCGGGAAGATCCTCTGGAGAAGGAAATGGCAACCCACTCCAGTGCTCTTGCCTGGAAAATCCCATGGAGGGAGGAGCCTGGTAGGCAACACTCCATGGGGTCTCAAAGAGTTGGACAGGACTGAGCAACTTCACTTTCACTTTTCAAAATCCTACATAAACTTCCTCTCTGTCTATCTCAATTTACTCTACCCCCAAGCAATTTCTAACACAGTATTTCTTAAATTAGATTGTAATGATTTATCATGAGCCACTCTCACCTCTCTGAATTTTACACACCTTGACTAGGCAAAGACTGAGTCTAGTTAATCTCTGTATCCCCAAAGATAGAAGTGTCTGGCACTTATTGGATGTGCACTAATTGTTTGCTAAATGAATGGATGTGTGAATCAGTTAATGGTGGAAATAGAGGTCAGCATCACCATTGCTTTCCTTCCTGCTGGTTCAGAGTGTTTGTTCATGTCCACCTAAGAAACAGTGAGTTCCTCATTATGATACAGAGATGCAGGTAGTCATGAAAAACCATTGAAACTGCTCAGTTTCTTTTCAATCAGATATATGCCAAGCTAATTCTATGGGTCTTTATGCTGTAGAAAATATTCATTCAAAGCATATACTTTTTTATTTTTTAAATTTATTTATTTTAATTGGAGGTTAATTACTTTACAATATTGTATTGGTTTTGCCATACATCAACATGAATACGCCACAGGTATATATGTGGTCCCCATCCTTTTTTTAAACTCAGATTTGCATATGCCCTTAGCTTGTGGACAGTGAGAAAAGGTTGCAAAATTACTCAGAAATAGGTTTTTGTGACTGCAATCAGTATAGGATAAAAGCAGGAGGGTTGATAATGTTGGTAACAGAGAGAAAATGAAAATTGTAGGTGGAGAGCAGGTTCAGTAAGTGCTTCTCCTCCTGCCTATAACCTCAGTGACATTAGAACAGAATGAAAAGGTAAAACGATGGTCTTTAGAAGGGTCTTGCCATTCCACCAGCTACTTATGAGCAACATCCTGGGACAGGCACTATGCTAGGCTCCCAGAATAAAGAAATACTGAAGAGAAGCTCTCTGCTCCTGGTGTGACGTGGAGCAGGGACACAAAAAGTCGTTATGTGCAATGTAGAGAGTATTAGACTAGAGAATGGGCAATGTACCCTGGATGTACATTAGGGATGAAAGTCGTTGTCCTAGAGACTGTGGGAGAGCTTTGCAGGGGTGACATTTGAGTTGAAACTGGAAGGGCGATTCAGGGAAAATAACATTCCAGCTGGAGAGAAGACTTTGTCTAAAATTCCCAGTGTGTGAAGTGACGAGGTCAAGGAGTGATGCAACAGGAAATAGTGACAAATGAGTCTGAGGAGGAAGATGGGCAGAGTCATTCATGAGCAGATCCAGAAACAAGTGGAGGAATGGAGAGAGGGCTTGACTTGACCCCACAGACACTGTACATTCAGCGGCTTCATAAAGTTTGAAGCTTATATAATTTAGAAATTATCTATTAATTCAGTTCAGTTCAGTTGCTCTGTCATGTCCAACATTTGCAACCCCATGAACTGCAGCACACCAGGGCTCCCTGTCCATCACCAACTCCCGGAGTTCACTCAAATCCATGTCCATTGAGTCGGTGATGCTGTCGAACCATCTCATCCTCTGTTGTCCCCTTCTCCTCCTGCCCTCAATCCTTCTGAGAATCCAGGTCTTTGCCAATGAGTCAGCTCTTTGCATCAGGGGGCCAAAGTATTGGAGTTTCAGCTTCAGTATCAGTCCTTCCAATGAACACTTAGGACTGATCTACTTTAGGATAGACTGGTTGGATCTCCTTGCAGTCCAAGGGAATCTCAAGAGTCTTCTCCAACACCACAGTTCAAAAGCATCAATTCTTTAGCGCTCAGCTTTCTTTATAGTTCAACTCTCACATCCATACATGACCACTGGAAAAACCATAGCCTTCATTAGATGGACCTGTGTTGACAAAGTGATGTCTCTGCTTTTTAATATGCTATCTAGGTTGGTCATAACTTTCCTTCCAAGGAGTAAGCGTCTTTTAATTTCATAGCTGCAATCACCATCTGCAGTAATTTCGGAGCCCAGAGAAATAAAGTCAGCCACTGTTTCCACTGTTTCCCTATCTATTTGCCATGAAGTGATGGGACCAGATGCCATGATCTTAGTTTTCTGAATGTTGACCTTGAAGCCAACTTTTTCACTCTCCTCTTTCACTTTCATCAAGAGGGCCTTTAGTTCTTCTTCACTTTCTGCCATAAGGGTGAGGTCATTTGCATATCTGAGGTTATTGATATTTTTCCAGGCAATCTTGATTCCAGCTTGTGCTTCCTCCAGCCCAGCGTTTCTCATGATGTACTCTGCATATAAGTGAAATAAGCAGGGTGACAATATATAGCCTTGACGTACTCCTTTTCCTATTTGGAACCATTCTGTTGTTCCATGTCCAGTTCTATCTGTTGCTTTATGACCTGCATACAGATTTCTCAAGAGGCAGGTCAGGTGCTCTGTTATTCCCATCTCTTGAAGAATTTTCCACAGTTTATTGTGATCCATAGTCAATAAAGCAGAAATAAGTGTTTTTCTGGAACTCTCTTGTTTTTTTGATGATCAAGCGGATGTTGGCAATTTGATCTCTAGTTCCTCTGCCTTTTCTAAAACCAGATTGAACATCTGGAAGTTCATGGTTCATGTATTGCTAAAGCCTGGCTTGGAGAATTTTGAGCATTACTTTACTGGCATGTGAGATGAGTGCAATTGTGTGGTCCTTTGAGCATTATTTGGCATTGCCTTTCTTTGGGATTAGAATGAAAACTGACCTTTTCCAGTCCTGTGGCTACTGCTAAGTTTTCCAAATTTGCTGGCATATTGAGTGCAGCACTTTCACAGCATCATCTTTCAGAATTTGAAATAGCTCAACTGGAATTCCATCACCTCCACTTGCTTTGTTTGTAGTGATGCTTCCTAAGGCCCACTTGACTGTGCATTCCAGGATGTCTGGCTCTAGGTGAGTGATCACACCATCATGATTATCTGGGTTGTGAAGATTTTTTTTGTACAGTTCTTTTGTGTATTCTTGCCACCTCTTCTTAATATCTTCTGCTTCTGTTAGGTCCATACCATTTCTGTCCTTTATTGAGCCCATCTTTGCATGAAATATTCCCTTGGTATCTCTAATTTTCTTGAAGAGATCTCTAGTCTTTCCCATTCTATTGTTTTCCTCTGTCTCTTTTCACTGATCACTGAGGAAGGCTTTCTTAACTCTTCTTTCTCTTCTTCAGAACTCTGCATTCAAATGGTATATCTTTCCTTTTCTCCTTTGCTTTTTGCTTCTCTTCTTTTCACAGCTATGTGTAAGGCCTCCTCAGACAACCATTTTGTTTTTTTGCATTTCTTTTTCTTGGGTATTGTCTTGATTTCTGTCTCCTGTCCAATGTCAGGAACCTCCATCCATAGTTAATCAGGCACTCTGTCCATCAGATCTAGTCCTTTAAATCTATTTCTCATTTTCACTGTAGTGTCATAAGGGATTTGATTTAGATCATACCTGAATGGTCTAGTGGTTTTCCTCACTCTCTTCAATTTAAGTCTGAATTTGGCAGTAAGGAGTTCATGATCTGAGTCACAGTCAGCTCCCAGTCTTGTTTGTGCTGACTGTATAGAGCTTCTCCAACTTGGGCTGCAAAGAATATAATCAATCTGATTCAATGTTGACCATCTGGTGATGTCCATGTGTAGAGTCTTCTTTTGTGTTATTGGAAGAGGGTGTTTGGTATGACCATTGTGTTTTCTTGGCAGAACTCTATTAGCCTTTGCCCTGCTTCATTCTGTACTCCAAGGCCAAATTTGCCTGTTACTCCAGGTGTTCTTGACTTCCTACTTTTTCATTCCAGTCCCCTATATTGAAAAGGACATCTTTTGGGGGTGTTAGTTCTAGAAGGTCTTGTAGGTCTTCATAGAGCCATGCAACTTCAGCCTCTTCAGCATTACTGGTTGGGGCATAGCCTTGGATTACCGTGCTAATGAATGGTTTGCCTTGGAAATGAACAGAGGTCATTCTGTTGTTTTTGAAATTGCATCCATTTACTGCGTTCCGGTCTCTTTTGTTGACTAATGGCTACTTCATTTCTTTTAAGGGATTCCTGCTCACAGTAGTAGATATAATGGTCATCTGAGTTAAATTCACCCATTCCAGTCCATCTCAGTTCGCTGATTCCTAGAATGTCAATGTTCACTCTTGCCATCTCCTGTTTGACCACTTCCATTTGCCTTGATTCATGGACTTAACATTCCAGGTTCCTATGCAATATTTCAGTTAAAGACTGTTTTATGCTTTTACTTTATGTTGACAGAAAATTAAGTACATATTTGTGAAAGTGAAGGCTAACTGAGCTCGTTAGCCTCAAGGTAAATTGTCTTCTGGTTCAGAGAGGGTGGGCTTGATTGGTATAAAATGTCCTACTCTTAAATAAATTCTGAAGATAAAGTGGGACTTATTTTGCTAGAAAGAAAGCAAGTAGAACCATAAAACACACAGAAACCCAGTTTAGAATGACTAAGTCAGCCTCTGGAAAGAAGTCCTCCGGCTCTGGAGAGCTGTCCCATCTCTCTTTAAATAGAGTTGACAGGCTGCCTCTTTTGACAGTCCTATCACCATATCATCAGTTTCTCCTTCTGCTCTTGAAAAGGTGCTAATGCAATGGAGGAGGAGGTGGGAAAGCCTAAGACATGTGAGGAAGTTTATTTTTTGATATTGCCATATATCCCATGTGTAAACAAGTAGTAAACATTCCAGTAATTTGTTTATGGAAGGAAATGTCATAAGAAGTGATCTGAAATGTTAATCTATACATGCCATTTCATTTCTTTTCTGAGCATCTCTGGAAAGAGAACTTGGATAGAAAAAAATTACTGACTTCTCCCAAGATTTTCTGCATGTCATGCATCTTATACCCATCAGCTGGTTTGGATTTCTCTGCCACTGCCACTGTTTGTGTCTCTACTATTTGTAGCATACTGTAGGTGGAGTCAAGTCACTCATATACTCCCCACAGTTCATAAATGGTAGAGTTCACATTTGAAACCTGGTCTTCCCAACCCCCATAGTCAGTCTTTTCCCATTGTTGCTGTTCAGTCACTCAGTTTTGTCCAACTCGTTGTGACCGCATGGACTGTAGCATGCCAGGCTTTCCTGTCCTTCACCATCTCCCAGAACTTGCTCAAACTCATGTCCATCGAGTTGGTGATATCATCCAAACATCTCATCCTCTGTCATCCCTTTTTTCTCCTGCCTTCAATCTTTCCCAGCATCAGGGTCTTTTCCAATGAGTCAGCTCTTTGCATCAGATGGTCAAAGTATTGGGGCTTCAGCCTCAGCATCTGTCCCTCCAATGAATATTTATAATTGATCTTTAGGATTGACTGGTTTGATCTCCTTGTAGTCCAAGGGATTCTCACGAGTCTTCTTCAAAACCACAGTTCAAAAGCATCAGTTCTTCAGCACTTAGCCTTCCTTATGGTCCAACTCTCACATCTCACATCCATTTCCCATTAGGAAGTTTATTTTCTTAAGGCATCACAGTTTAAAAAAACTATTGCAGGCCATCTAAGGCACTCACAAAAAGTTCCAATCTGATTTCAAATAATGCAGCCTTTAAAGAATTTGATATTTTGCTGGCATTACTCATTAGAAATTATGGGAATGAACACTGGTGATTTCTCATGATTCTTCCACGCCATTTCAAGATACTATTTCCTTGCTGTGGACCATTTTTAAAGTCTTTATTGAATTTGTTACAATATTTCTTCTGTTTTATGCTTTGGTTTTTTGGTCATGATGCCTGTGGCATCTTAGCTCCCTGACCAGGGATCAAACCTACATGCTTTGCACTGGAAGGCAAAGCTGTAACCACTGGACCACCAGGGAAGACCCTGCCATGCCATTGTTTGACTCAAGTACCCTCATTTGGTAGTCCATTTCCTGAGCTTCTCCTCTCCATGGTGGTGTGCAGACACCATTGATGCATGACAGCATCACATGCCAATTACACAACATCATGTCGTTCTTTCACTCTAAATGGAATGAACTGGACATTCCTATCATGAGCGCCTTGATTTCTTGCCCCAAAGTCTTGTCTCACTGTTCTCACTTCTGGAATGCCTCCCTGCGTCTTAATTAAATATAGCTGAGCACTGAAGAATTGATGCTTTTGAACTGTGGTGCTGGAGAAGACTCTTGAGAATCCCTTGGACTGCAAGGAGATCCAGCCAGTCCATTCTGAAGGAGATCAGTCCTGGGTGTTCTTTGGACGGACTGATGCTAAAGCTGAAACTCCAATACTTTGGCCACCTGATGCAGAGTTGACTCATTGGAAAAGACTCTGATGCTGGGAGGGATTGGGGGCAGGAGGAGAAGGGGACGACAGAGGATGAGATGGCTGGATGGCATCACCAGCTCGATGGACATGAGTTTGGGTGAACTCCGGGAGTTGGTGACGGATAGGGAGGCCTGGCGTGCTGCAATTCATGGGGTCGCAAAGAGTTGGACACGACTGAGCGACTGAACTGACTGACTGATTTTACTTTCAGAGGTAGATAATTTCAATATGTGACCATGTCTCCAAGCCTGGGTAGGGTCTTCCTTGTATGTATTATCTTATTCAAGTGTAGATCCATTCTCTTTTCTTCTGTAATTGACTATGGTCTTTTCAAGGATATAATCAGTGTCTGGCTCATCTCTATATCTCTCACAGCATGAGCTGAATGTGTTTTTATAATTGCTAGAATGCATGGGTAGATACATTTAGGTATAATGATCTTTGACAAACCTTATTACTTCTGTAACATCTCCATACTAGTAGAACATGATTAGAGCAGCTAGCAATTTTATGAACTCTTTTCAACTTTCATACTATGTATCGGTTTATAGGATGCCCTAAAAGAGCTTTCTAAATCTCAGTGATAGGAGGAGAGCCATTTCTGATGGAGAAATTTATCCATATAGGTGATTTCACATGTTTCTTCTCCATATAACAGATAGTCACCTTTTCTTAAAGAAAGGAAAGCTATCTTGTCTAACATGAAGAAATTAAACTGAAATGAATGGAATTTAGTCATATTTCTATGCAATTGGCTACAGATACTTAAATCAGCACCTTTCCTAGGATCAATATTTTTTTCCCAGTAACAGAGACTGCTAAGTGGCTTTTGGGAAATGCCCTAAATATCTGAAGAAAGAACCTATACAAACTCAAGGGATTGAAATTTTGAAAAGTGGAGAAAAAGAGAGTCAGAGAAGCATCTGTGATAGTCATTGCAAGAGGGATAAAATGTATAACTTCATCTGTACAATTTTTAATCTTCTTCCTCTCTGTCTCATAAAACAAATACCATAAAGTTGGTGAATCACAGTACTAACAAGGAAAAGAACTTGAGGAGATTCTTCAGTATGTATCTATTGACCGGGAGGAGACAGTGGATTCAAACTTGGTTAAAACTTATCCAGTGAAGGCAGGGAATGGACAGTTGCCATCCCACAGGGACACTTAATGATATGCTCTCGCAGTGTCTCCTTTATACCACTTGCATTCACAAACTGTGTAGAAATATGCACGGTCCACTTGTGGAAGGAATACGTAAGATGACACTGAGTGGGAGAACTCTACACATGAAGTTGTATTTAAAGAAGTACAGAGCATGTGAAAAAAAGTGCTCTTAGCTACCCAATGTAAACACGATAGTGATGATAGGGAATATTTAAGTCAATATTGTGAAGGATTTTTCATAAGCAATTTTGAATGCTTGGGCTGCTTGGTAAAACAGGTAAAAAGACACCCTGATGGTAATTTAGTTGTTATGACCTATTTTAAAGTCTCTCATGATAAAAAAGGTTAGACTTCTTCCATGTAGTTTAGCCAACAGAACTAAGATGCATGGGTAGAAGTTAACTTGAATCAGAAAATCCCTGCATGTGGAAATTAAACAATTAAATCAGGGAATATTTCTTGAATGGATAAACAATAGGGTCCTACTGTATAGCACAAA
>SJYQ01001102.1:411875-465375 GCA_006410935.1 Redunca redunca | reverse complement strand
TGGGGAGAACTTTGTGAAGATCTGTTTCGGCCTTCCGAACTTATCCTTTGGTACTCTACTCCCGAATACCTTTTATTGAACAACAGTCACAGGAATTACATTTTTTTTTTTTTAATTACTGTGTTTTTTATTGCGCTGGGTCTTCCTTGTGAGCCAGCTTTCTCCAGTTGCCGCGGGGGGGATACTCCCTAGCTGTGGTGTGCAGGTTTCTCAAGTCGTGTGCTTTTTTGTGAAGCACAGACTCTGCAGTGGGCTGGCTCAGTAGTCGTGGTTTAGTTGTCCTGAGGCTTGTGGGATCTTCCTGGCCGGGGATCGAACCCCTGTCGCCTGCATTGCGAGGCCGATCCTTCACCACTGGGCCGCCCCGGAAGGCCCCTTGTTCTCGTAGGTCTTTGAGACGAAGTAGATGAAAATGCCATTCATCGTGTAGACCGGGACCTATCTAGATAGACTCTTGGACCTAGAAACAGATCAAATGATGTGTTTTAAGTCTAGCATAACTTTTACTGTCTTCTGACTGCCAATTACCTGCCCAGTTAACCACAGTCTCTCTAGAGAAAAGGGTGTTTCTCCTAGTGCATTCTTTCCTTTGATTCAGCACTTTCGGGGAAACTTGAGTAGGACAGCTTCAAAGGGATTCTGCAGCGGTGGTCAGTGCTTTAAAAACCAATTTTTAGTTAGTTTGGGTGAAGCTGTTCAGTTTACAGATCAGCTGAAGGAGATAATAAGCAGCAGGGTGGGCAAAAGGTGCTCGGCTTGTCAATCACGGTTCTCTGGCAACCAGCACGTCTCAAATTGTGCTCAAGAGGGAACCTCGGGTTTATGTCTCAGAACCCCCGGATCTTTTTCTCTTTTGGTGTATCTTGCAGGGACTAGATAAAATCTAAAGAAACAGTACTCGGGATCTGACTAAATGCTGCGAGCTAGATGGTTCGTGTATAGAACTGGGCAGTAAATGATCGCTTTTATTTTTTGGTGTCAGTCTTCGGAGCCTTATTTACATTAGTTCTCTCTACCTAAAAAGAAACATTTGGGCTTCAAAAGTCTGATTCTCTGATTATTTCCACAACTTTGGAAATTGCATTGGCCAAAGAGCAAAGCTGGAATGCCAGAATAAACCTTTGCCAAAGGATCTCCTTGTGGTCTACTAATCCCTAAGTGATCAGTCTTCCTTTTGAGCTTGAGTCTGCTTAGGGGTAACTATAGTTTGCACCTAATGTGTGTGTGTGCGTTCAGTCCCTCAGTCATGTCTGACTCTCTGTGACCCCATGGAAATACATACCTCTTGGTTGAATTTTGCTTTTGTACCTGTTCTAATCTATCTGCCAGAGTAAACCTTTTTCACTCTTTGGCTGTGTAACTTTATACCTTTTTATTTACAATCTAATTCATGTTCACCTCACATTTCACTGATACTTTAAAGACATAGTAGAAACCATTAGCATGGTGCTCTTGGAAAGACAGCTCAAGCAGTGAAACCAGGCAATCTAAATTTTCCTTTCTACATGAGTGATCCTTGGAACTAGAAAATTCAAACTCTATTCTTGATAATGAAGCAAAATTCTGTTCCACAGGTGTAGCAAATCTGCTGTATATTTATTGAGTTCGAAGAGGAGTCCTTAGGGCAGTGGAGGAGAGGTGCTTTGATTCCATCATAGACCAGAAGATGCAACGTTAGTTCTGTATTTGAAAATGAAATGCTAGACAAATGTAAAAATGGTATTTTATAGAAAGAGGTTGATGTATCTTTTAAGATACTTTATGCAAACTATCCATGAATAGGAAATTATTTGTAAATAAAGGTGGTCAACAGGTGGATTGACTTAACCATGACAGTGTTTTGTTGTTGTTAACAAGCTAGCTTATTGTTTAGTGTTTCTCCATGGGTGCTCTTGGCCTTTTGGACAGAACTGCCTCTTGTTTGGCCACCAGCCACTAAATGGTGGTAGTGAACCCCACGTTGGGACAACCTAAAATGATCTCAGACATTTCCAAACTTCTCCTGGAGGAGAGAGGTACCATTTGGTTGTGCAACGCCCTTTGCGATGGCATCCTTTATCTGTTGAACATATACCTGAGTGCTTCTTAGTGACAGGCCCTCTACTATATGTTGGGGGCGTAGAGGTTAAGAGTAGTGTTTTAGTAAACTTGCATGTAAAATGTATGTAGTCACTAGCTCTGTAACCTTGGGCAAGACTTCTTTAACTACCCTCTCATCTGCAAATAAGGGTGGTGATACCATCTTCCTCGAAGGAATCAAGTACAAAATTGCTTAGCATGTTGAGTGCTGATCACACAGTGCATATTCAATAAGTGGTTGTCATTACCAGGAAACAGGATCTCAAGCTTACTTGAGTGATGAATTGGGGAGCGCAAACTTGTTTCAAGTCTTTGACTTGTTGAATTTCAGGCTAGAATACATCCTCTTAGAGATATTAACACCTGGTGAAAAATGTGGTGTTGTGATTCAGTCACTATTATCAGATACCAACCTGAAAGAGAAGGGAAGTAACATTCTGGGAGACAATTAGTGTAGAGTTGGGGAGTTCCCTGGCATGGAAGGAATTGTTTGCTCCCTGGGTCAGTGTTGAGTTGCCTGTGGCAGAGAAGTGTCTGGGCGCTCAGAAGGTTCTGGTGATTCCTTTCAGTAATGGCACAGTGCCTTCCTTGCCTGTCTTTGGATTCAACTTGCTTTAGCAGAAATTACAAGAGATTTTTTTTTAAACATTGTGTTATGTGTTATCTTTCTGGCTTGTTTCTGTTTTTATGATGGCATCTATGCCTAAGTAAGGCTTGGCTTTTGCAAATGTATTTCTAGCCAGATACAAAGAAGTAAAAAAAGATGGCTGTTTATAAAATACATCTACTAAAGGTCTTTCACAGTTCAGTATATTTATGGCACGAAGTTCAGGTAATCCTTAATGTGATTATAGGCCATCTATAAGTGCTGTTTCAGTTGAAGACAAAAGAACACAAAAGATTCATTTAAAGAAGGTGTGTATCCTAACAATTTTAAACTTATATATAAACCACTAAAGTCTCCCTTGGGAGGTAAAATTCCTTGTTACTGGAAGCTTTTATTTAAACAAGTTTTATTGTGAGCAAGCCCCTCCAACAATCCCAGTTAAGATGTTTCCTTGTTGAAGGATAGAATTTAGCATTCAGAATTATTCATTCATTCAGAAGTTATCATTCAGGTAATTATTCTTACCTTTTATTTGTGTGGTATTAAAATTTCAGGGGAAGGATTAGCAGCCTTTTAAGACTGATGGGTTGTGGCTGTTTTGCGCTGTGATCAGTTCTGTTTGAAGTTGATGTGTCACAGTTGGAGGGCTGTGTGATATTTCATGATACCTGAGGTATTCCTCCTTGTGCAGGTTGAAATAAGCCACTTTAGTAAACAGCTTGGTATTTTCAAGGACTGTAAAAGGATGTATTTTTGCATGTAGACCCCCCATCAGTCTTCATTGTGAAATTTAAATTTAGTGTGAAAGGTGATTGCATTTCAGAGACTGAGGTGTTGGTTTCTTGAAAGCAGTTAAATATTGGAGCCCTTATTGGGATGCTCTATTTTCTGTGGTTGCCCCTGTCTTGGGTTAGGCTCTTACTTTCATCCACAAAAGAAGTGCTAGTAGCTGTTTGAGTTTATTATCCTCACCTCTTGTGTTATGATAGTTGTTATTTACTCTTCTTTTGGGGTAGGGGATTTTGGGGATTCTGTGGGATTGTAGTGCTCCTGAATCCATGACCCCTGCAGTGGAAGCACAGGCTTAACCACTGGACTGTCAGGCAAGTGCTTTACTCTTTTTATTTCGCATCCTAATCACTTGTGGTTGGAAAATAATACACTGCCTTTAGATTCTTAGAAGTGGGTGATACAGTAATGAAATAAACAGGCTCTGAGCTTTGAACCCAGGATTTCCTTTCTTCTCTCCTTTCCTTCCCTCCAAAAGACTTGTTACTGTTTAAAAAAAAAAAAAGCATACTTATTGCAGTCAGACAAGATAGAAGTGTTTAAGAAATTTGACTGTTGTTTCTCTTGTGCCTCCAGTGTAGTCTGCTTGACTTTTTTTTTATCTCGTCATGTGCCTATTTTCTTTCTACTCCTTCTTGGAGGGGGGCATGGCAACCCACTCTAGTATTCATGCCTGGAGAATCCATGGACAGAGGAGCCTGGCGGGCTACAGTCCACAGCGTCACAAAGAGTTGGACACAACTGAAGCGACTTAACACGCACAGCCTCCCATTACCTAGAGCAACTTTTTTTTTTAATTAAAAAAAAAAAAAAAACTTGTGGCACCCTAGCTCCCTAATCAGGGCTCAAACCCCTGTCCCTGCATTGGAAGGTGGAGTCTTAACCACTGGACCTCCAGGGGAAGTCCCTCAGTTCAGTTCAGTGGCTCAGNCAGTTCAGTGGCTCAGTCGTGTCCGACTCTTTGCGACCCCATGAATCGCAGCACGCCAGGCCTCCCTGTCCATCACCAACTCCCGGAGTTCATTCAGATTCACATCCATCGAGTCAGTGATGCCATCCATCCATCTCATCCTCTGTCGTCCCCTTCACCTCCTGCCCCCAATCCCTCCCAGCATCAGAGTCTTTTCCGGTGAGTCAGCTCTTCGCATGAGGTGGCCAAAGTACTGGAGGTTCAGCTTTAGCATTGTTCCTTCCAAAGAAATCCCAGGGCTGATCTCCTTCAGTATGGACTGGTTGGATCTCCTTGCAGTCCAAGGGACTCTCAAGAATCTTCTCCAGCACCACAGTTCAAAAGCATCAATTCTTCGGTGCTCAGCCTTCTTCACAGTCCAACTCTCACATNTGCCTTTCTTTGGGATTGGAATGAAAACTGACCTTTTCCAGTCCTGTGGCCACTGCTGAGTTTTTCAAATTTGCTGGCATATTGAGTGCAGCACTTTCACAGCACCATCTTTCAGGATTTGAAAGAGCTCCACTGGAATTCCATCACCTCCACTAGCTTTGTTCGTAGTGATGCTTTCTAAGGCCCACTTGACTTCACATTCCAGGATGTCTGTCTCTAGATTAGTGATCACACCATAGTGATTATCTTGGTCGTGAAGATCTTTTTTGTACAGTTCTTCTGTGTATTCTTGCCACCTCTTCTTAATATCTTCTGCTTCTGTTAGGTCCGTACCATTTCTGTCCTTTATCCGAGCCCATCTTTGCATGAAATGTTCCCTTGGTATCACTAATTTTCTTGAAGAGATCTCTAGTCTTTCCCATTCTGTTCTTTTCCTCTATTTGTTTGCATTGATCGCTGAAGAAGGCTTTCTTATTTCTTCTTGCTATTCTTTGGAATTCTGCATTCAGATGTTTATATCTTTCCTTTTCTCCTTTGCTTTTCGCTTCTCTCCCTAGAGCAGTGTTTTTAGCCCTGGAAAAAATTTTCATAAGTTTTGGGAGTGAATCAGGACTCTACAATGTGGTCACAAAACCACCTATTTATATATATGGCATTTAAAATCCTCTATATTCTGTCCTTCACAAATGAAATAAAATTGTATGTTTCTTGAGCAAAGCCATACCCAGATTTTGTTTTGTTTTGTACTTGATTTCATATATCATTTTGCTTTTCACTTATTTTTTAAGTTCATAAGCCGCCATAGAAAGCATGCGAAAAGTGGGTTGATACATTTAAAGTTTCTACATTCCATAGAACAAAAATCATTCCTGCATTATAGAACTGACAGTACTCTGTGATTCTTGATAGTGATGATATGACATGTAGCCATCTTATTAAGGAAAGGTTGCCATTTCATGTAACATTATTGTATAATTCACTAAATAATCATGGAAATGCTTGTTTTACAACAGTGGTTCTAAAACCTGTCTGATCATCTGATTTACTTGAAGGACTTAACAAGAAAATTTAAAAAAAGGCTCCTGGGTCTTAGCCAGTATAGATTCATGGAATATAGGAGCAAAAAAGGATCCTGGATGTGGGAATCTAGTCCTCTCATTTTGCAAATGAAGACATTTATACAGACGATGACATGCAGAACTGGGATTAGATTCCAAGTCTTCATATTCTCAGTGCAGTGCCCTGGTGGTTACATTATGTTTCCTTTGGAAACTGGCCTTTCGATTCCTTATGGCTGCAGTTCCCAGTGAGATAAAAAGGCCTTGCTCTCATACTTCAGGCACAGGTACATTCCAGCAAAAGAATGACTAGAGAGCTTTAAACTAGACAATTGGCAGAGCTCATGGTGCTGAAGGGTTTATGAATACCTTATGAATCCCTGGGGCATCCCGAGGAATCCCAGGAAGACCAGATCTTAACTGGTAGGGCTAAGTTAGCCCCAGAATAAAGATTTAGACCTAACATAACAAAGTATTGGGCTGGCCAAATTTTTCTTTTGGGTTTTTCCTTAAGATTTTACAAGAAAACCCAAAAGAATTTTTTGGCCAACCCATTGTAACAACCAGCCTTGAATGAAACATGCTAAAAGCTTAGGTAACTTAAGACTGTCAGAACAAAGTGCAACATACTTTTATTAATATTTTTTTTTTTGGTTGCACCAAGTGTCTTGCCAGATCTTAGTTCCCTGATTAGGGATTGAACCTGGGCCCTCAGCAGTGAAAGCAGAGTCCCAACCACTGGACCACCTGGGAATCCCCCCCTTTTTAAAAAAAAGAAAACTTTTTTAAAGCATAACATTCTTTTATTTTTTTTTAATTAGGTTTTATTGGAGTAGAGTTGTTTTACAGTTGTGTTAGCTTCTCCTGTATAGCAAAGTGAATCTGCTATATGTTTACATATATTAAAACAGAGCATTCTTAAAAGAAAGAACACAAAATCCAGTGATCAACAATTTAATGTTGTGAATTACAGATATGCTCAGGGATTTAATAGAAAACATGAAAATAATGGAGAAAGTTTTAAAAGACAGAACTTACAAGGCTGAAAAATACATCTAGAGTGAAAAATTCACTTCTTGAGACAAATAGCAGATAACTGTAAAGAAAAGGTCAACCAGCCGGAAGATGTACCAAGAAACTTTCTAAACTGAAGTGTAGAGAGAAAAACAGTTGAAAAAAAGAGAATGGAAGCTCAGTGACCTATGGGACAATGTCAGGTGGTTTAATATACATGCCATATCTGTCTCAGAAAAGGGAAAGAGAAGCAGGAAAAAATTTTGAAGAAAATGAATTTTGTCCTGAATTGTTGAAAACTCTAAACACAGGTTCAGGAATCTCTCTGAACTACAAGCAGGATAAATCCTTATGACCCTGGGGTAAGTGAATCATAGAAAAAGTTGATAAACTGGACATCAGAATTGAAAACTTCTACTCAAGAGCACCATTAAGGAAAGGAAAGGCACAGAATACATGTTTTATACACATACATATCTCAAAGAAATTGCACCAAGATCATACGAAAAACTAACTCAGTAAGGTCAATGCAATTTAAAAAAAAAGGACACAATATTTTAATAGAAACTTCACAAAGAAGATAGACAGCTGGCTGATAAGGTGAAAAGATCCTGAACTGCCGCCATCATGGAAATGAGAGCCACAACCCACTGGAATAGCTCAAACGAAGAAGGCTGATAGCGCTAAGTGTTAGTGGACATGTGAGACAACTGGAACCGTGTATCTTGCTAGTGAAATGCAAAGTGCTTCATCTACTTTGGAAAAGTTTGATGACAAAGTTAAATATAGGTTAATCATTTGATTCAGAAATTCTACTTCTATATGTTTATCCAAGATAAATGAATATATATTTTTACAAAAGCTTGAGAAAGGAATGTTCTTTGTTGTTAGTGGCCCCAAACCGGTTACAGTCCAAATGTCTTATCAACAGGTGAATGGAACCGCAAACATAGTACATTCATGTAACGGAACACTAAGAAGTAAAACAGAATGACAGAATGTTGCTACACAGGACATTGACAATCAAAGCCATGCTGAGCAAAGGAAGCCAGATACAAAAGAGAATGCAGTGTGGACTTCCATTTACACAGGGATTCTAGATCAGGCCCAATGAGCCTGAAAGTGAAAGTGAAGTCTCTCACTCGTGTCCAACTCTGCGACCCGTGGACTGTAGCCCACCAGGCTCCTCTGTCCATGGGGATTCTCCAGGCAAGAATACTGGAGTGGGTTGCCATTTCCTTTTCCAAGGAATTCTAGATCAGGCCCAATGAGCCTAGAGTGCGACAAAAAAACAGATTAGCATCTGCCCAAGGCCTGCAGTGGGGTTGGGACTGACTGACCCTACGTGGGAGGGAAGGGTTTGGGAAGACAGAAATGTTCTTAACCTTGGTTTTGGTGGTGGTTACACAGGTGTATGTGTTTGTGAAAAACTCATCTAACTGTGCTCTTGTGGGTACATTTTACTGTATATAAATGATATTTCAGTGAAATTGATTTTTCTTTTAATGTAAAGGAAGTAAAGGGGACCTAACCAATTTATAAGCAAGGTACTTTATTATCTGGTTTCATCTTCACTGTTACGTATTCATTCAGAAATATTCAACACATAGTTTTTGAGGTTTTGCATACCAGCTTCTGTGCCAGGTGCTGAGAATATACTTGTGAGCAAAACTATCATGCTTTCCACCTCCTCTAATGTGCAGTTATTTGGCAGAAAGATATCAATAAAAAGTATCTCTCAAGGAAATACTAAAAAGGTGCTATGAGTGCATATAACACATTCATGCTTAGCATATAAGCATGTGATATATGACACGATAATGCATTATACTATATATCTCATAATTTATGAGGCATTTTCTGTGCCTTGGTTTCTTCTTTTATAACTACTGTCCATCCAGTATGCTAAATGAGTTAATCCATATAAACTGTTTTAACTGGTGCTGGTAGATAGGAAGTGCGCAAGAAGTACTGGCTGCTATCTTGACATTTGACAATTATGGTTGTCCAGTGTTGCAGGGTACTAGGTGTGCTAAGGGAACACTGAAGTAGGACCAGGTTTGGGGGGAGAGATTAGGAGTTTGACTAGAAATGTTTTTTTGCTTTTGTTTTTTGAGATATTCAGGTGAAAATGTCTTGTAGTCAGACCTTTTGGGTACAGGTCTGGATGCACAGAGGAGCCTGGGCTGGAGCTAACAGTTTGGGAGTGTTCAGCATCTAAACTGGAGTCACCCTGAGTATAAAAAAGGCCACCCAGAGAGCAACCGAATACACACACATAACAGAGGGACTTAAACCTTGATCTGAGTTTTGAGGAATGCCTTTCAAATCATTTTCTCTTGTTTAACATATGATTTGCCTATGTTAACGCCTGACTTCCAATATACAAGATGAAACAAAGGGAAATAATTAGGCATAAAAACCAGTGAGTTGAAGCAGTCAGCAGAGGTAGAAGTGTCCAGACATTTTGGACAGGTTCAACTGTTTCTGTGCACCTCAGAGAGAAAGAGAAATTTGTTTTGTAACATGGATTTCATTTTTTTACCATCCCTTCCCCCTCACACACACACACACACACATGTTCATCTGCAGAGATTAGTTTGATGGAACTGAGCTTAAATTGTACTTAAATTTCAAAGAGAAAAATTTTTATGTGACTTGTCTAAGTGACCAGAAAACAGTGGGCATTGTTTAAAAAATAAAGAATTCGTTTAAAAACAGATTTTGCAGAAGACTTACTGATGCTTTTCTCATGAGCAGTTCTTACATTTATCCTTAGATACTTCAGTAGCTTGTCTTTCCCATCAGGTTCCTCTTGTATAGATAGTTTGCTTTGACCAGAGGATAGAAGAAATGAGGCCATTGCTTTGCCTAAAGTACCTGGAGGTTCTTTCTCAATCCCTCTTGTTTATATTCCTGTATTCACACTTAAAATAACGAAAGACAAAGGCTTAGTTACTTGCAGCTTTATCAATTTTTAATGTCTATGTTACTCTGAGGTTGCTTTCTGAAAGACTCTTAAGTTAAAAAAAAGTTTAAATTTTAAATATTTTTCTTGGCTCTTATTTTTTTTCCTCCAATCAGATTTTTTGATCGGAGTCATTGGTATATTTCATTTTATCATAAAACAAGCATTTATAAAGTCCCTGATGTTGACAGGAATTGCATGTGTTGGGCTTTCAGGGCATTAGAAAAGAAGGTATGATTTTGGTCTTTCAGGATTTCCCCGTCAGGTGGAGAGGAAAAAATGTTATGAAAAAAATGAAGCAGAATAGTGTGATGACTGCATTATGGTGGCATTGATAAGATAGTAAGTAAACAAGATAATTCCTACCTGGGGTACTGGGAACAGCCTTTGAAGGCCAGAGGGGACTCTAGTTCTATTTAGAAGTAGCATGACATTATTTCGTTCAACCCTAATGAAAACTCAGTAAGTCGGGCAGATATTTATTTATAAATGAGAAAATGTGGTCCTCTTTCTTATTTCTTGAAATCTTTTGAAAACCTGTTGGCTGAAAAAGATTTTCTAGAACTCTAAGTGGTATGATAGTGACATCTACTGTAATAGCTCATATTGTTACAGTCTCTGAAGAAACTGCAGTTTAGATGATTTAACAGTGTCGTAAGGAGGGCGTTAAAAATTGATTCCATCACCTGCCATTTTTCGAGGAGAGGAGGTGTAAAAATGTGTCATCAAAGACTGGCCAGGCTGAGTGCTTTGTCTGGGCCTGCCATCACTATAAAAGCTCTGTTGAGTTTGTTGGCCATTTGAGAGAGTATAGTTCTTGGTGCAGCTTTTTTTTTTTTTTTTCCAGTAATGTTGGAAAAATCATCTTAGAGTAGGATTCTTGAGAGATTGATTTAGTACCGGCATCTGTATTTTTATCAGTCTCATCTCTTTGAGTATGTTTTTTAATCTGTAAATGGAAAGGATCATATGTATCTTATAGAGGTGTTAGGAAGATTAATTGAGATGACAATGTATAAGGCATTTAGAACAGTACCTAGTATATGGTAGATGCTCTTGAAATGGAAGTTAGAAAAAAAACAAGTATATAGAATGACATCTATGATCACCTTCAATTGTGTAATGACTGCTGCTAAGTCGCTTCCGTCGTGTCCCACTCTGTACGACCCCATAGACGGCAGCCTACCAGGCTCCTCCGTCCCTGGGATTTTCCAGGCAAGAACACTGGAGTGGGTTGCCATTTCCTTCTCCAATGCATGAAAGTGAAAAGTGAAAGTGAAGTCGCTCAGTCGTGTACGACTCTTAGCGACCCCATGAACTGCAGCCCACCAGGCTCCTCCGTCCATGGGATTCTCCAGGCAAGAGTACTGGAGTGGGGTGCCACTGCCTTCTCCATGTAATGGGCTTCTAAAATTAGGAAAGTCCATTGTAATTAACTGTAATGCTTTACATTTTAAAGGAAATGTAAATTTGCAGAGTTCTTTTACATTCATTATTTGATTTGTTATCAGAACAACTTTGTAAGACAGTTAATCTTCTATCTAAGACTCCAAATTTCAGGAAAGGTTTAAAAACAAGCTGTGGTAGTAGAAAGTTGGTTATAATGAAAGCATATTAACGTAGAAATAATGATACTGTTGTATTGAGTTCTTTTATATTTGTGTTTTCGTGCCTACCTGCTTACATTCCCAAGAGGTTTGGCTTTGGGCTTTGTTTTTCTGTGTGTGAGAGAGAGGAAGGAGAGGAAAGGGGAGAAGGAGAGAGACTGGGGAAGAGGGTTGTGTGCTTAATGGACCTCTGTAAGAGCCACAGCCTCTGACTCAGATCCATTAGTGTTGTATGTTACGCACCCCTCCCAAGCATGTTTTAAATAAAAGACTGATTTACCAGGCTGATTGGCAGTGTTTTTTTGTGTGTGCAAATTTGTAAGCAGTTGATGGCCATTAAGTATATGCTAGGGATTGAGGTTAGTTTGACTAGGGATTCGAATTTGGCTGACCTTGTAGGATTTGCTAAACTAGAGGTGGCAAATTTATTTGGTGGCTACTGTTGAAGTGCATTGATTCAGTTCTTTTTCAAAGGTCAGAGTTATGTATGATTTTTCACTTCCTATTTAGGTTTTTTAATTTAAAAGTTTGAGATAAACCCATTAATTGATGACTCTCCAACTTCTTTGGGGGATTGAAACTGTTGGGGACTGACATTTTTGGTAGTCTCCCTTCTTGACTAGCTCCCATTTTAGGATGTTGGGTAATTTTTTAAAAATTGTGTACTTCAAGTATTAGGTCTTTATCATCACTTTTTCCTGCTGCTAAGTCGCTTCAGTCGTGTCCTACTCTGTGTGACCCCATAGATGGCAGCCCACCAGGCTCCTCTGTCCCTGGGATTCTCCAGGCAAGAATACTGGAGTGGGTTGCCATTTCCTTCTCCAGTGCACTAGTATCATTCATAAATCACTGTTTCCCATTTATATGGACTTATATCCAGGTGAGTAAATTTGACTTTGTTTAGAATTGTATGCCACTGTTGAATCAGTTTTGCAACAGGCTGTGCTTATCACTCTGAAATAATTTAGAAACAAGTGGTAGTAAATGTATTTTTAGTTTGTTTTGTTTTACATTTCAGAGTCTTAATTTTGGAAGATACATCTGGTAAACAACATGACTGAGTTCTGGCTTATATCAGCTCCTGGGGAGAAAACATGTCAGCAAACATGGGAGAAATTGCATGCGGCAACTACAAAGAACAATAACCTAGCAGTTTCTTCAAAGTTCAACATTCCTGACTTAAAGGTAAACCTGTGCTGTGCAGAGTAGTTCATTGTGAAGGCAAGGACAGCTGTCTCTGCTTACCTTTTGGTCGAAATGAGATACCCAGGTTCTTTCGAGAGAAAATTCTATGGATTGGCATAATTTACAACTTACCTTGTTCTTTCTAATTTTCAGATTTTAGAACAAGGAAATTGAGGTTTCTTTGAAGAAAACTACTAAAACAAAGTAACATTTTCCCCTAAACTTTTGTGCTTTTCTAAATTATAATTTAAATTTTAATGAGAAATCTTATGAAAATACTTGATGTGTTACTTTCACAAGGAAGAATTTTAGAAGTGAGAAATCTTAGGAATATGTATTCTTAAATATCACAGTGAATACGTTTTTCTGTTATTTATGTAATACTCACTGATATTGTAACTGTTCTACCATTGCATCTCTTTAAATTATTCCTGGCAAATCTAGTTATTTAATGAAGTTTATCTATTTAATGTTTATTAAACATCAGTAACCTAGCAACCTCTAAGTGAAGCAGACTGCCAGTAATCAGTTGACTGAACTTTTGTAATGGATGGAAAAGATCATGAGATTCATATTTTGCTGGTTAACCAAATGAGACAGTTATACACAGCACTCATTTAAGAAATACTTAAAGCCCTTTGATACACTCCTATAGACTGTGGACATTTCTTCTAAAACATGCTCATTTACACATACTTGGTTTTGTGTACAAATTAAATTACAGGGAATTCTCTGGTGGTCCAGTGGTTAGGACTCCACGCTTCCACTGCAGGGGACCCAGATCGATCTGGGGTCTGGGAAATAAATTCCCACATGCCCTGTGGCATGGCTAGTAATAATAAAGATTCCTTTAAAAAAAAGACCCAAAAACCTAAATGGAACTAAAGACCCTCTGATGCACAGCCCTGGATCTGCTTTTTAAAAGCTGCTAATGTAAACCACAACTTCAAGTGAACCCTCCCATTGGGCAGGACAAGTAGAGGCACTTGCCTGCTCTTGTGGAATCTTCACATCTAAATGGTGGTCCTTATAAATTAGAGGATTATCTTGTACAATAGCTTTGAAATGTCTTGCATTTTTAAACCATATTTGCATATTATGGAATAAAATATGGAGAACTTAAGATCTGCAGGACTTTCAAATCAAGATGCTGTATTACCTTGTTTTTTAAAAAAGAATGAAATCTAAGTAATAAAATGTTGTATTTCCCTTCTAGGTTGGCACACTTGATGTCTTGGTTGGTTTGTCAGATGAACTGGCTAAACTGGATGCATTTGTAGAAGGGTAATGTATTTATTTATATGCACAGGCTAGAGCAGAATGAGAGTGGCTATTATCAGGCTCCCTGGGATTGGGTTTATTATTATATATATACACACTCTGCTTATTGGAATGAATTTCGAGATCAGTCAACTTTAGTATCTGTTCATCCCCCTTCTGTTATCATAACATCCTGTTCCCATTAGCAGTTATCCCCTCCCCCCACTACCCACTAATCTGCGTTCTGACACTATAGATTTGCTTTCTGTGGACATTTCATATAAATGGAATTGGAAAATACGTGGTCTCTTGTGACTGGCTTCTTTGCCGTATAGTGGCAAAGTCGCTCAGTTGTGTCTTACTTTCTGCAACCCCATGGACTATAGCCTGCCAGGCTCCACTGTCCATGGGATTTCCCAGACAAGAATACTGGAGTGGGTTGCCATTCCCTTCTCCAGGGGATCTTCCGAACCCAGGGATCAAACCTTGGTCTTCTGCATTGCAGGCGTATTCTTTACCATCTGAGCTTCCAGGGAAGCCCTTCTTTGCCTTAGCGTAATGTTTTCAAAAGTTCATCCATGTTGTAGCATGTATCAACATTTAATTTCTTTTTATTACCAAATAATATTACATTGTGCAGATAGACTGTATTTTATTAATCCATTCATCAGTTGATGGACATTAAGGTTGTTTCCACATTTTGGCTAATATGAATAAACGCTGCTATGAATATTTGTGTGTAAGTATTTATATGTTCATATGTTTTCATTTCTTTTGGGTATGTACCTAGGAGTGGAATTGCTGGGGCATACGGTAACTGTATTTTCAACATTTTGAGCAGCTGTCTGATTGTTTTTCAGAGTTGGCTGCACTATTTTACAGTCTTACCAGCAGTGTACGAAGGTTGTGATTTCCCCACATTCTTGATGAGACACTCATTATGATCCATCTTTTTGATTGTAGCAATCCTAATGGATATTAAAGAGCATTTCACTGTGCTTTTGATTTGCATTTCCCTAATGGCTAATAATGTGTTAAGCATTTTTCCATTTGTTTGTTGGCCATTTGTGTTTCTTCTTTGGAGAAATGTCTGTTTGGATCCTTCGCCTGTTTTTTTAATTGATTTATTATTCTTTTGATTATTGACTTGTAAGAGTTTTCTATATAGTATCGATACAACTCTCTTATCAGATAGGACTTGCAGATGTTTTCTCCCATTCTCTGGTTTCTCTTCACTTCCTAGATGGTGTCCTTTGAGGCACAAGATACTTAATTTTGCTGTCCAGTTTATCGTTTTTTTGTGGCTTATGTTCTTGTCCTTGTATCTAAGAAACCATTGTCTAATCCAAGGTCACAGTTTTGTGTCTATATTTTCTTCTAAGAGTTTTCTAGTTTTAGCTGTTGTATTTAGGTCTTTTTAATGGAAAATAGATGGGGAAACAGGAGCTCCAAAATCACCGTGGATGGTGATTGCAGCAATGAAATTAAAAGACGCTTACTCCTTGGAAGGAAAGTTATGACCAACCTAGACAGCATATTCAAAAGCAGAGACATTACTTTGCCAACAAAGGTCCATCTAGTCAAGGCTATGGTTTTTCCAGTGGTCATGTATGGATGTGAAAGTTGGACTATAAAGAAAGCTGAGCACCAAAGAATTGGTGCTTTTGAACTGTAGTGTTGGAGAAGACTCTTGAGAGCCCCTTGGACTGCCAGGAGATCCAACCAGTCCATTCTAAAGGAGATCAGTCCTGGGTGTTCTTTGGAAGGACTGATGCTGAAGCTGAAACTCCAATCCTTTGGCCACCTCATGCGAAGAGTTGACTCATTGGAAAAGACTCTGATGCTGGGAGGGATTGGGGGCAGGAGGAGAAGGGGACGACAGAAGATGAGATGGCTGGATAGCATCACCGACACGATGGACATGAGTCTGAGTGAACTCCGGGAGTTGGTGATGGACAGGGAGGCCTGGTGTGCTGCAATTCATGGGGTCGCAAAGAGTCGGACACGACTGAGCAACTGAACTGAACTGAATTCATTTTGTTACTTATTGTGTATGGTGTGAGTAGAAGTCCATCTTCATTCTTTTGACTGTGAATATCCAGTTGTCCTAATGCCATTTGTTAAAAAGACTATTCTCTCTCTGCAGTGAATTGTCCTGACACCCTTGCAAAAATCAGTTGAACATAAATGTAAGAGTTATTAACATTTCTGAACTCTGTTGTGTTCCATATTCCTGTCCTTAGCCAGTACCACATTGCCCTCTTTACTGTAGCTTTGTAGTTAGTTTTAAAATCAGAAACTGAGTTCTCCAAGTTTATTTAGTCTTTCCGAGATTGTTTTGGTTATTCTGGTTCCTTTCATTTCCATTTGAATTATAGGAACACTGTCAAATTTCTGCAAAAAGTCAGCTGGAATTTCAGTGGGGATTGTGTAGAATCTGTAGATAATTTCAGGAGTGTTGCTGCCCTAGCATATTAAGTCTTTGGTGAACAGGGGGTGTTTTGCCATTTATTGGAAGATTTATTTAGTGATGCTTTTGTGTCCAAAATTCAGTTACATTAAAAGATTTTTCTAAATTACAGGTTTAGTTACTTAGGAAATTCAGTTTCTGTGTATTTTGGCTGAAGGTGGGTATAAGATCCTTAATAACTTTCTCTGTCTTGATTAATTGACAGAATCAGTCTACAATCAAATCATTTGAGTCTTGAGATACAGAGCTTTTAATACTTAAGGCTTAGGTAAATAGGTATAATTAATTAAAGAATTTTGGCGAATCTTAAGAAGTGTATATCTGATTGACACTCTTATGGAACAGGGTTGAATAGAGGGGAACTTATTCTCCAAATCTATGCAGAAGGGTCTTGCCTTCTGTGTTGTTAGACTTTTCTGAGTGCATTTGATAGAACCTCAAATGCACTGGCTCTGGTAATAGAGGCTGAGGTGTTTCAGAGAGATCCTTCCACATAACAACGTGTGCTAAGGAAATAAATAGACCTAAAGATGTACTAGGCTTCCCAAGTAGGGCTAGTGGTAAAGAACACACCTGTGAATGCAGGAGATGTAAGAGACATGAGTTTGATCCCTGGGTGGGAAAGATCCCCTGGAGGAGGGTGTGGCAACCCACTCCAGTATTCTTACCTGGAGAATCTCCATGGACAGAGGAACCTGGCAGGCTGTGGTCAATAGAGGCGCACAGAGTTGGACACAACTGCGGTAACAGCACGTATACAGGCGAAGATGTATTCCTGAGTGAAAGGCCAGTTAAGAACCAGTTTTACAGTTGAATTAGGCAAGAAATAATGAAAACCTCAAGTAAGAGGAGGCATTAGGCAATAAAAATAGAAAAGAGAGGATGAAAGCAAGAGTAACAGATTTGCTTTTAAAGGGTTAATAATTCCTTGCATCCGTATAGAGCAAATGTGAAAGTAATTATTGATGATACTCTGAAAAAACTGACCGATGGTAAGAACTGTCTCTTGGTTTCTTAATGTAAGTTTTTAATGAAGAAAAGAGTTTGAGGAAACTTTCTGTGGTTGCCACCTTGAGGTGATTGTCCTTCCTGCTGTCCCACCTACCTCATTACAATAAGTCATGACAAGGAAAGAGACATTGGGGAGGGAGGCTCCTGAAAATATAATTATCAACACTTACTTAGAGCCTTATTCATCACCTCGGTAGCTTTCTATAGTTTTCTTTAAATCATCATCAGGATGTCCTGAATATAGTATAAGGTTGGTGCACATTTTTTAGGAAAGTAAGTGTTGCACAGATGCAGTTCTTATACACTGTTATGCACTATTGTTATCTTGCACTGTTATGCAATCAGGTCTTGATCAGTCTCCCTGAAAGATTTGAGGAATTTAAAAACTCATATGGTTCTTAGACTTTGGTAGAATTGATAGATGCTAGCTTATAGTGTTCAGAGAAGGCAGTGACACCCCACTCCAGTACTCTTGCCTGGAAACTCCCATGGACGGAGGAGCCTGGTAGGCTGCAGTCCATGGGGTCGCTAAGAGTCAGATACAACTGAGCGACTTCACTTTCACTTTTCACTTTTATGCATTGGAGAGGGAAATGGCAACCCACTCCAGTGTTCTTGCCTGGAGAATCCCAGGGACAGGGTCACAAAGAGTTGAACACGACTGAAGCGATTTAGCAGCAGCAGCAGCTTATAGTGTTACAGTTTTTTAAGTTTGAACATTGTGGTGGAGTAAATTATAGTTTGTACTTTTTCAGTGGTCTAACTCTGTTAGAACTTTTTTTTTTTTTAAGGTGACCATATGTCATACTCTTGTAGAGATGCAGAGGGAGATTTTGAATTTCTGAGTTATGTAATGTTAAGTTGATAAATTTGATATCAGGCAGTTTTACACTCTGAACTATTTTCTGTGGTAAACCTGCACTTTTTTTTTTTAATTGAAGTATAGTTGATTTGCAGTGTTGTGATCATGCCCATTTTTGAATGTTTATAGCACATGGTTCTGTTTACAAGATGCTCCTCAAGTTATATGGGAATAATGG
The DNA here is from genome assembly GCA_006410935.1 of Redunca redunca. Taxonomy (NCBI): domain Eukaryota; kingdom Metazoa; phylum Chordata; class Mammalia; order Artiodactyla; family Bovidae; genus Redunca; species Redunca redunca. Next base: position 446,945 of record SJYQ01001102.1, on the reverse strand, counting down.
TTCATCTTTGAAAGAATGGGTGAATTTTGGAGATACAGCCAAGTGTATGTACAGATCCCAGGTTTAAGCATGTTGAAGACTTATAGTTTATATCATTTTTTTCTGAATTTGTTGCACTTTCTTAGAATTGAGGTCATTCAGCCTAGGTTTCTCATTCACATTTTGTCCTTCTGTCGCCTTTTCCTGGCCCTTCTTGGTTCCTGTTGCAGGAGTTTCTTAATTTGTCTTCCAGTTTACACTCCCTGCCATTAAACACAAAAGTCCTAAGAGAAATTGTCCCGAGTCCTGACCACGTTACCCCTCTTCCTGCTGACTGCCATCAGAGGCAATCCACATGCAGTCTGACCCCAGCCTGCCTTATTAGCCCAACCTCCCTTTCTCCCCAGCATGACACTCCAGACTGTCTGGACCCCTCCTCATTCACTGCTTTTCTCTCTCTCCAGATCTTGACTCATACGATGCCCTGTGGCAAGAATATACATTCTTCATGCCTAATCAGCCTTTCAAAACCATTCCTGTCCTTCACTGCCCTGCTCTTGATCCATTATGCTTTTTTGATAACAGTCACTGGAAGTGAAATCTTTTTCCTTTATGCATCTCTGTCTGTAACCTGATCATCTCAGTTGGCACTCACCACAGATTTGCTTTGAATTTAGTCATCTTGTCTTTTTTGGTATTAATGTTTCTTCATTTCCGTTTTAAGCATTGGGAAGCTAGACGGTTTTGTCATATATTTAGGCGTCTCTTAATTTCATGGCTGGTGATTGCAGCCATAAAATTAAAAGACGCTTACTCCTTGGAAGGAAAGTCACGACCAACCTAGACAGCATATTCAAAAGCAGAGACATTGCTTTGTCAACAAAGGTCTGTCTAGTCAAGGCTGTGGTTTTTCCAATGGTCATGTATTGATGTGAGAGTTGGACTGTAAAGAAAGCTGAGCACTGAAGAATTGATGCTTTTGAACTGTGGTGTTGGAGAAGACTTGAGAGTCCCTTGGACTGCAAGGAGATCGGATCAGTGCTGGGTGTTCATTGGAAGGACTGATGTTGAAGCTGAAACTCCAATATTTGGGGCACGTCAGGCGAAGAGTTGACTCATTGGAAAAGACCCTGATGCTGGCAGGGACTAGGGGCAGGAGGAGAAGGGGACAACAGAGGATGAGATGGCTGGATGGCATCACCGACTCAATGGACATGGGTTTGGGTGGACTCTGGGAGTTGGTGATGGACAGGGAGGCCTGGTGTGCTGCGGTTCATGGGGTTGCAAAGAGTCGGACACGACTGAGTGACTGAACTGAACTTATATATCCCATTCATGGCCCATAGGTGGACAAGGAACAGGGGCGGGGGTTGGGGAGGCAGGGGGGAAGAATACAGAACGCAAGAATCAGGATGACAGGTTTCTCACACCTCGCTGCCAGGACCTGGTTTCGTGACTTTTGGAACTAAATCACACACTGTCCTTACACTTGGGTGTGTTCGTAAAGTAAAGGGGTTGGCAAGGTGATGCCTGGTTGGTTCAGTAGTTTGGCACCACGGCTTGTTTCCTCTTTAGCTGAGCAGGAGATCCTGTGGACAGAGGAGCCTGGCAGCCTATAGTCCTTGGGGGTCACAAAAGAGTTGGACATGGTTTAGCAACTAAACAACAGCAAAACAAATCTCAAATAGTAGATCCTCAGTAAATAGGTAATGAGTGAACAGTGTAGGACTGCAGTGTTGGTTGTATTCTGTTGCCTGCGGGATCCCTTTTGTCCTGAGGGGAAGTATGCCTCTGATGAATGCAGGCTCCTGCTTCTCACTTTGTTCTTGCAGGGCGGCGAGGTCTGTTGCACACTCTTTCAGCTTACCCTCACCAACTTTCCACTACTTTCTTTCCAGACTTGATAAATGTATTGCAGGTGGTCGCCTTAAAACTACAGTTATTGCATTGCGTTTTACATATAATAAAATCTTGGTTCAGTTTGTCCTTAACATTATTTTAGAAGTTAGGACCCACTGTTTAATATTATTATACAGGTAGTGTAATGGAAACAGAGTCAAATTCATGTGTTCATGTTATGTGTTCATTGTGTAGCATGGAATTTAGATTGTTTTCCTCAGTGACCACTGATTTTTTTTTTTTCTCCTAAGGGTGGTTAAGAAAGTGGCTCAGTATATGGCTGACGTATTGGAGGACAGTAAAGATAAAGTTCAGGAGAACCTGTTGGCCAATGGAGGTAAGCTAATGTTTCATGATTTGATATTGACTTCAATAAAGTGAACGACATCTATAGATAAGGGTATCAAATGCAGTAGAAAGCCGTTAAAATAGGATGATTATTAACAGTTTGGTTATACTGCCAGTTACATTCTGTCTTCTGAAACACAACCTCTCATAAAACAGTCCTACATAATATATAGTATAGTTTGGTTTTTTTTTTTAATATGGATCCTTCCAAAAGCAGTATCATAAAGATTTACTTTAGTTCTTTCCAGGATCTACCTGTCAGTTCCACTTAAAAGTGTGTTTCTGAGTTATGTGTCTCAGCATTGTTCCAGGTGAATACTTGCAGTTTTCTCTAGCTTTTTGTATGTAATTGCGTCCAACTACAGAAGCTTTGGAATGAAAATTATTAATCTTATTGCAGAGTAGTGCCTCTTCTCCTCAGATTTCATATGTTATTTCCTTAGTACCCATAGAATAGTCTGCTACTGACCTGTCTGTAGCTAGAAGCTAATATTTACATAAAGTTTTTCTGTGTAGTAATAGCTTTATAAAGATGGTTTCAGCTGCATCATTGCCGTTTGTGCTTGCATTTGTTGTTTTCTCCTGAATATCAGTTTAGGATGTGTTTCATTTTCAGTTCAGTTCAGTTCAGTCGCTCAGTTGTATCCAGCTCTTTGTGACCCTGTGGACTTGCAGCACTCCAGGACTCCCTGACCATCACCAACTTCCAGAGTTTACTCAAACTCATGTCCATTGAGGCAGTGATGCCATCCAACCATCTCATCCTCTGTCATCTCCTTCTCCTCCGGCCTTCAGTCTTTCCCAGCATCAGGGTCTTTTTCAGTGAGTCAGTTCTTTGCATCAGGTGGCCAAAGTATTGGAGTTTCAGCTTCAGCATCAGTCCTTTCAGTGAATATTCAGTACTGATTTCCTTTAGGATTGACTGGTTGGATCTTTAGTGATATGTCATTAAAATAAGAAACAATCCTTTCCTCTCCTTCTGTCCTGTAGAGCCTACTGTGGTAGGTCACTATGATAAATTAGTATTTGTTGGGTAGAGCCCTGGATTATCATAGGATGGTGAGCCACAGTTCAACGAATGACCACAGGGGAAAGAGAAATAGAGTTGTTTATTACTCACAGGTCCTGGAGGGAGGGGAGCAATGCAGGGAAGTTAGGGCGGGGTGCAGACAGGAAGAACAGTAGGACCTGGGGCACATACCTTTATTAGAGTCCATGGGTGGAGTGATTTGGGATTCCCAAGCCAAGTCCTGATTGGTTAATTCAAACTAAAAAGGGGAATTTTGATTAACTTGAAGAGACCTATGCATGCTCAGTTGTGTCTGACTCTTTGCAACCCCATGGACTACAGCCTGCTAGGCTCCTCTGTCCATGAGATTCTCCAGGCAAGAATACTGGAGTGAGTTGCCATTTCCTGCCCCAGGGGGTCTTATCTAAAGGGTCCACTAACGGGAAGCCCTGGATAGCAGGGGAGAGTGCTTATCACAGGTTGGTATCGGAAATCGAACCAGGAACTGAGCTTACATTTACTTGTGATCGCAGACTTGTTATCTAGGGCTGTTAGCCAGGAAGGCTGTTACCTAGTGTGATTTCTAGGCCCCTGCTGGCTACTTGGCCATGTAAAGTGGATGTGGAAGCAGCAGTATGGAGGTTTGGCTAAACTCTCAGTGGTCACTGTATTTTAAATTCAGTGTTTCTCTAATTTCATTTGTTTCCTTTGTAAATCATAGATGTTCAGTAAGTACTTAATCAGTTAAAAAAAATTAGTAATTTATTTTTGCTCTCTGTTAAAATAGCAACCCTGACCTGCTTACTGTTTCTGTTAATGTGTGGCTGGGGCAGAAGGACAGGAGTTAGATGTGTTAACTTAGGTGCCTTTGCTGATCTCTAGGTACTTGATGAAGTAGGGCAGTCAGTCTACTTGACAGAATGGGGAGGTGACAATCTAGGGGACATTGCCTCCAAAACTGCTTTTGAAAATACCAGATATGTTGTTGACTTGCTGGTATTCTGTCCGGAGAAGTTAAGGAGAGAAGATATTTTGATATGAATTACTTTTGCCAGTTAACTCTAATTGACATTTGATTTCCCTGACCTTGATTCCATCAGGCTTGAGGGATAAAGTCATCTTGACTACCAGACTTCCAGGGAATTAGTTGTTGAGTTTCTCTTTGGCTTTGCATTTTTTATTCTTTTCATTTGAAAGTGAAAAGATCCATGTTTTGAATATTACTGAAATACAGACTCCTAGAAACAGTCATCACTTGGTTTTAACAGACAAGTTCATTTTCAGTTTGTTTGGGTAAGTTGCAAAGAAATAACATGCTTTTGTCAAATTCTTATTGAGGAGACACTTTGCAGTAGTTTCTCAATCTCTGTGTCGCTCTCACCTTCCCATGTATCATGGGTATGTGCATATTCCATTTATTAAGTCATCAAGTTAGAAGGAACATTTTAATATATATATTAAATTTTGAGTAAAGAGAAGAGAATTCAGTCAGATTACAGGTAAAAATTTTGATCAATCCATGTTACCTAATACAGTCCCACATTTATTTAACCTTCACAAATGATATCTTTACTGATTTTCTTAATGCCCATTTTGGCATTACTGTATAGCAAACTATAACAAATTCTATTGCTTCTCCTCAGTAATTAATTTCTTCCCTCATTTCAGTTGACTTGGTTACTTATATAACAAGGTTTCAGTGGGACATGGCTAAATATCCAATCAAGCAGTCCCTGAAAAATATTTCTGAAATAATTGCCAAGGTAAGATAAAAAAATGACACAGGTAGGACACATTGGTTTATAGTGATTCTATTTATTTTATAAGTATTTAGCTATTAAGTACTCTAGGTTTTGACAAGGCAGCTTAATTATATGCGACATTTGCAACTTAAAAAAGAAAGTTGTCAGAAAAGGATAACACTTCACATGCACATTATCCATGTGTGTAGTTTTTTAAGTGGTTAAGTTAAAGGTTGCATCAACAATGTTTGACTAAGAAAAGTAACTTTAAAGTTATAAATTTTAAGCATAACTGAGATCACATAAAATTAGAAATTGGAATTGATTGAGATTTACAAATCATTCAGATATATGATAATGGTCACTTGAGTGTGTTTATGTACAGTACTGATTCAGATTAAACTTTTTGGGTTCTCTGATGCCTTCTGAGGTTCAGTATTGATTCCCTACCCAGAAAAATTGCCCGTATTCTCATACTGCGTGATTCTATGAACAGTTTCAGGGAGTCCACAGGTGTTGAAAGTCCATCCATGAACTCACTAAACTAAGAGTTCCTTTTCTGTTACAAAGTCCTTGAGCTTGAGAGAAAAATGTAGAACTGAAACTGTAATGAGGCAATAGGCAAGGACCTATTCACTGTTTGACAACATATCTATGACCTGGCTGGCTGAACAGTACAGTTTAAATCATTTGGACAGACTTCCTTAGCGTCTACTGACCTTAATGTACATTGTGCTTTATGGTTAAATGTAAATAAATGGTCTATCAAGGATTTTAACTCAGGGTCAAAATATTTAATGAAAATGAGTAGTCAGATAATATAAAATGGTGTTCTTATGACTGAGCATTATTTTCTTTTAATCCTTATCAAGGATTTAGTCATCTTCTTCCTGATACTATTATAGATGAGGAAACAGACTCAGAGAGATGAAGTGATTTACCCCAGAGTGCCACATGGCTGCTAATGGTAGAGCTAAGTTGAAATTAGTTCTTCAAATGTTAAATCTACTGCTTTGTGTTTTCTCCTTAAATTGTTAGTAGTTTTAATCATATTTTTAAAAAATCAGCTTGTGTAAATTTATAAATAAGTTGAAGTAAAATTTTAATTTCATTGCAGAAATGTTTTGTGTAAGAATGGTGGTGTTATAAACAACAAAACTCTGTATGATTTCGTTCCTTTGGAAATTAACTCTTCAGACTTGTGTATTTAAACCTTTCAGTTAGGCACGTCTTTAATTAGTGTCCTAGATTTCATTTACATGGTTTAAGAATATAGTAACAATAATGAAAATACAGGTAGACTAAAATATTATCTTTAGTAGAAAAGATTATATGAACATTCCCATAGTTATTAAAAATGAAGTAGGTTATTTTTTTAATGACCTTTAAAAATAATGCCTTTAAAATAATAGAATATTCTTACATCAGGAACTAGTGGTGGGTTTGTTTTTTAAAGTTTAAGCACAACTACTTTAATTGTATTAGTAGAGGCAGATTTAGGAAGATTCTCCCTATTTCTCTTCTTTCTTCTATAAAGGGTGTCACTCAGATTGACAATGACCTGAAATCTCGAGCATCCGCATACAACAACCTGAAAGGGAATCTTCAGAATTTGGAACGAAAGAACGCGTAAGCATGTCAACTATATGTGAATAATTTAGAATTGGAGAAGCACTGTGGCACAGGGGTCCCCAACCTCTGAAATCTAATGCCTGATAATATGAGCTGGAGCGGATGTAATAATACTAGAAATAAATTGCGCAATAAATGTAATGGGCTTGAATCATCCTGAACCACCTGGCCCTGCCTCCCTGGTCATGGGAAGATTGTCTTCCATGAAACTGGTCCCCAGTGCCGAAGATGTCAGGGACCACTGTGTAGCGTACATTGCAGATAAGCTGTTTTTGGGGGTTTTAGTAAGTTCCAGTTTGTGCCGTTTCTATAGTCAGATGGTGTTTTTTTACTTCATGGAGAAAAACTCATTAATTCAGGCTAGTCAAAACAGATGTGAGGCTGATTTATTATGCTCGTTTCATACATAATACTTCTGAGCTGGGTCCTGGTTTATCCTTTATCCATCTGATTTTTCACTGTAAAAATTATCTAAAGTTAATTGTTTTAAATTAAATCATAATTTAATTATATAGCAGTTATCTGCCGCTTAAAAGAATTCTATAGAAAAATCCTTTTTTATGTAATTCTCATTCTTTAATTTATCTGTTTTTATGTTTCAATTTTTTATGTTAGGTTTTCTTAAAATAGAACACTCTTCTTTTGGTTGATCTCACTGTAGTATGACTACTACAAGTGTAGCTTTAAGCACTTAACTCTTCAAGATATACATTCATATCCCAGAGGCAGAATTGACTTGTCCTGTCAGGGGTACAAACAGGGCAAGTCATTTTCAGTGTGAAATCTACTGGGAGACCAAATGAAGACTTGTATTCAAAGAGTTGATTGTTGGGTTAACTAACCAAAATTGATACCCAAGGAGAGGGAGGAAAATCAAAGGTTGTGCTTAGATGATACAATTTCATAATTATGGTGAGGTAGACTTTAATTGATGCCTAATGAGTAACACTTTCCCAGTCAAGACATTATATATATATAATCAAGAGAACTGAGTTATAATAATTAAAACAAACGCAAAGAGAAACACTAGAGGCAAATTCTGAAAACATTTTAACATTTCTTTGGGTTTAGATATGGGAAATATTCAGCTAAATTTTGGCTTCTTGCTATAGCACATAAAAATGTTAACTCAAGCTAATCCCTCTCGAGATGTATGTGTAGTATATGTAACTATACTTAGCCTGCTGTATCTTTACTTGTGTTATGGAACCACATAATTATCAGCCCTAATGATCTTTTTCTTATTCCTCAGAGGGAGTTTGCTAACTCGAAGTCTAGCAGAAATTGTGAAGAAGGACGACTTTGTTCTTGACTCAGAGTATCTCGTCACGTTACTGGTCGTAGTTCCCAAGTATGTCTTTTCATTACTGAAGGTTGTTACTTATTAAGATACAAAAAAAATGTTAGTGTCTGACACTGTAATTTGAAGTTTTCCACAAAACCTGAGTGTAAATGGAATATCACCTTGTCATTTGTTCTGTCAACCAACATATACTCATATGGCACATACAGTGGAATTTAGTTCATAACCTGGTAATAGAGATGTCAGTTATAAATTGAGATTCTAAATCGAGTTCAACTTAGTAGAGTTGACCTATTAAAAAATTAAATAATGCTAAACTATTGGATTTTTAAAAAAATACTGTTTTTAGATATTTCAAAATAAGTTCTTTTTCTGAAAAATCTTTATGATTGATTAGGATGAATTAAACCCTCTAAGTAAAGGATTGGATTAGATCAAAGGTTAGCATATCTTTTATATAAAAGGCCAGATAATATTTTACCCTTTGCAAGCCATATGGTTTGTGATACAGCTACTCAACTCTGCCACGTCAGTTTTGCAGTTGTAGCTGAAAGCAGCCATCCCCAGTGTGTGCTTGAAGTGATGTGGCTGGTGTCAGTAAAACTTTATTTACAAAAACAGGTATAGTTTATGGGCATAGTTTGGGTTGGATAATTCTTGGAACTCTCCTCTAGATTAGGCCTTCTGTATTAATTAACATTTGGGCCTAGTTAATCTTGATGAAATGAAATCTTTTGAAGGTTAGAATTCTGTATGTATAGGTGGGTGGCAAAAAACACTGTTAATGGTTTCATTTCTGACCTGCACTGAAATCTTAGCATCAGGAAATCATTGGGGGATCCAAACTGGCGTGGGAGATTTGGGGACTCTTCTCACCATTATACATAAAGTCTTCTTTTGATGTGCTCTCCATTTTTATCTGGCTAGGAAACTGGGAATATAGGAAAATGATGCCTCCTGGAAAGGGGTGGGAAAGCACCTCCGTTTAATTTACAGTGGCGACAGTATCATCTGATTTTTCCCTTTCCCCGCTTACTGCAGAATAAGAAAACACTGATTATTTCTGAAAAATTTCTGTGTATTTGTGTTTTTATATTATGCATGGAAATAACCTTTGCCCAGATAAAAGATTTGTCTCATGCAACCTTTGTTTAAAATTTGTGTTTAAGACAAGAAATTTTCATAGTTTTCTGTACACTGTATTTGAAACCTAGGGTCAGACCTAGGGTACCTTGTGTAATGGCTTGTTTATTATCCTGGCTACAGTACTGTCAATACAGTTCTTTATTTTATGTTGCCACACCCACGAAAGCCAGCGGTCTCTGGGGAAGGCTGTTGCACAGTGATCCTTGGCCGCCTGGTTTACTGTCGCTCTGTAGACTCAGTGCTTCCTGGCACCCTGTGCTTTCAGTAAATGTGCTTTCACCCGGTGCTTCTGAATGGCCCCTGAATAAAAATGGTAGTGATTTCAGCATGGCTTCTCTCTCTCTCTCTCTCATTTCTCTCTCCTTCTTCCTGCTTTGCTTTCATCTTCGTTTTTTTTTTTAGTGAGGTAATATAAATTAACCCTGAAGTTTGAAACTAATTTCAAATCTCCATTTTGCTTTGCTTCTTTGCAAACTGAATTCTAGGGTGTGCCTCTTTTGCATTAGTTATTGGATGTAAGAGATGGTGAGTTATGTTTCCTCCTTCACCACTCAGTGTGTTTGAATTCATTCTCTGTAGGAAACTTGATTTTTCTTTCATTAGAGATTTGAGATATACTTACTATAGTTGAATTTCCTATTTGTCTCATAATTTTTTTCTCTTTCTGGGCTTGTCAGGAAGTGGGACTTGTTTTTCTCTTCTGGTAACTTAATTGTGCCTTTTCTGCAGGTTAAACCACAACGACTGGATTAAGCAGTATGAAACACTAGCTGAAATGGTGGTTCCAAGGTCCAGCAAGTAAGTAGCAGACTTAAAGCCTGCTCCTGCCTGGAATTCCTTTGATAGTTTGGGTGTTGGGTTAGGAAATATCTTTATCTTTTCTTTGTGGTAAATTTTATAGTGTGGGAACCAGCTTTTTCACCTAATAAATGAATTATATTAGCTCTAGTTATTATAATTTTAGACTTGGAAGGGCCGTTGCACAGTCTCACTAACCCGCTCATGTTGATAGATGTGGAAGTTTGAGGCCACAGAGCTGAAGTGGTTTGCCCAGAGTCGCATATCTCATACGTGGCATAGCTGTAACCAGAACCCAAGTCTCCTGTGTGGTACTTTTTCTGCTCTACCACCTTCTCAAGATGCTTCTTTCAGTACTTATCTCATACCTACTGTGTGTCTATAATTCCCCATTCATCTTGTTAAGGAAGTATACCAAAAGGGCTGCCAGGGTACTGTGTTGGTCTGCAGATATTTACTGTCACTTTGACTTCCCTGGTGGCTCAGACGGTAAAGCGTCTGTCTACAATGCGGGAGACCTGGGTTTGAGCCCTGGGTTGGGAAGATCCCCTGGAGAAGGAAATGGCAACCCGCTCCAGTACCGTTGCCTGGAAAATCCCATGGACAGAGGAGCCTGGTATGCTACAGTCTATGGGGTCGCAAAGAGTCGGACACGACTGAGCGACTTCACTTCACTTCACTTCCAGTGAGCATAGATTCTACCTAATCTGTACTTTCCTTTGGTAAAAAAATTACTAAGCATTTTTGAACTTACAGATTAATATTCATTGTCTAATTTGATATTCACAACAGTTCTGTGAAGTAGTTTGGGCAGTTGTTATACTTTTTCTCATAGATGAAATAAAAAATGCAGAAGAGTTAAGCTGTGGCCTAAAGCATATGGCCATAAAAGTGTCAAATGGCAAAGTTAGGACTAAAAATTCAGGTCTTTCCATGCAAGTTGTGCACTCACGACACTACAGCATATCATCTTTTCCTGTATTCTGCCTTTCCTCATGAGATGCTTGCTAAGAAAATGTAAGTACAGTGTGTATCCTCCCCAAAGAATTCTTTTGTGTGTGTATCCCTCAAGAGGTGTCAGCATGACGAAAGGAAGGTCTGGGAGGTAGTAGAGAAGTGGTGTTAGTAAGGCCAGGCCCATGAAATATTTTCTTTCCCAGTTTCATTGTGTCATATGGGAGGTAGCTTAGTATAATGGAAAGAGTCCTGGACCCAGGAATCTTGAGTTCTTTTGCTGGTTCTGCTACCGACTTGCTGTGTGACCTAGGGTAAGTCTTTTAACTTCTCTGGGCCTCGTTTTCTTTGTAAAATGAGCATCACGCCTTCGCTGTACACATTATGAGGTCCTTTTAAGACTCGATGAGATATATGAAGTAGGAGTTCCCTGCTGGCGCAGTGGTAAAGAATCCGCCTGCCGGTATGGGAGACATGGGTTCAGTCCCTGGGCTGGGAAGATCCCACATGCCACGGAGCAGCTGAGCCTGTTGCCACAACTGCAGGCTCACACTTTGCAGCTAGTGAAGCCGACACTCCTAGAGCTGGTGCTCTGCAACAAGGAGCCAACTCAGTGAGAAGCCCACGCGCTGCAATGAGTAGCCCCTGCTTGCCGGGCCTAGAGAAAAGCCCTCACGGCAGCAAAGACCTAGCACAGCCAAAAAAACAGATACATAATTTTGAAAAGATAGGTAAAGTAGAAGGTAATATGAATCTTGCAGTTTCATAAACGTTGACTTTTTTTTTGAGAACAAAACCACAAACTTGTGCTCATTGTGAATTTTTTTCCCATTTTTGGGGAGTGCTTTCCATTCACACTGGTCCTTCACATGGTAAACTGAAGATTGAGGTTTTGATACTGGTTTTCCTTTGAAGCTGTTTATCCAGACGGATGACACATTCTTAAACCTTGTTCTTTGGAGCCCATTAAAGCCACAGAGATTGGCTTGACATTTGGGGGTGGAGCAGGAGGAGAGTGAGGACGCGGTGTGCATGGCATGCCCTCTGGCCCTGTGGTGAGCCGAGCCCGAGCCCAGGGGAGTGGCATGTGAGCCCAGGTTTACTCAAGAAGAAGGACTTTAGAAATATTCAGAGGTTTACATCTTTTGAAAATCACTTCAGTAGTTTAAAGGAAAAAATTTCAGTTGCTGCCAGTTGAGTATAGGCAATACCTATCTTCTGAATGACCCCCAAGTGTCCACTGACCGCCTGAGCACCTCCAGTTCTTCCTCACTCAGTGAAAACATCTGTTCATCTGTTTAGCAGTTCTAAAGACTGATTTCAGATCACCTCCTTGAAAAGGTATTTGAGTCATTAAGAACAGGGCATTAGCTTAGCCAGCCCTGAAGAGGATGGTTAGTTTATGTGAAGCAAACAAGTTTTAGTGAGTCAATCTGAAATTCTATACACTGTTTAGGAAAGAGCTCTATGAGCTAATGCTGGATTTTTTGCTTCTCCTAATTAACTAACATTTTTGAGTAATTGCTATGGACTAGTTATTGCTCTAAGTGCCTTATTTTAAAGTGAATTTTAAGTAGCAACATTGTCACTTGTTGCTTTTTGGGACAATACTTGAGTGATTACTCTTGGAAGCAGTGAAGATGAAAGTGGACTTCTGAGGAAGAAGAATAGATTGAAAAAGATCATCTTCAAATGTAAAGAAATAAACATACAAAATCTAGCTATTTGCAAAATGTTCTCCATAAATCTTGAAAGATTGGACCATGTGAAATACTGCCGTCATTGGGTGGCTAAGTGCAAAGTCATGTATAAATGCCGCATCAGAGTTTACACAGCCAAAGAAGTGGAAGCTAGACTATTGTTCTGCTTCTTTTTGTTGGAAAAACTGTTCAAAAAGAGGTGCTTTTCACTTATACTTTCACAAATACCACTTAGCTATTTGTCTCTACTTTTGCTTTTTCAGATAAACTAGTTGGGTCAGATCATTGGTTGACTCTGGCCTTTTCTCTGTTGTGGGAAACAGCACCACAGACTTGGTGGTGCTTCACAGAAGCTTTTTTGTTCAGGGAGCTGGAGTTCTAGATGAAGCAGAGGATGCTAGCAGGGAGGACCTAGAAAAAGATGACACTGGCCATTGTGCAGAGAAAAGTTTCATCTGTGCTTTGGAGCCGGGTTTACAAAGATAATTTATGAAGAATAGCAGGAAAGATGCTTCGGCAGTGAAGTGGGTCAGTTGATTGGAGCGGAGCAGATGGCAGAACTGAGCCTTGGGAGAGAGGTGAGAAGAGAACAGAAGAGCTTGTGAGTTCCAGAATCACTGCCACACACTTGGGTGACTGAAAATGCCACGAGACAGCTGAAAGCACTGACTCTTAGTTTCGTCTTGGCTTGGTTACACGGGTGAGAATATACTGTTACTGCTTGTACACAACAGCAGAAGTGAATGCAGAGTTTGGAGACTCAGACCTGCAGCTCACAGACTGTTATCCGCGCTTGATTTCTGCCTTGGTTTTTAAATCAAGTTTTGCCCCCTTGGTAGCTGCCTTGCTTTGGATTTGATGGGCACTGGGTGCAAGAACTAAGTGTAATAGTCTCAAGAGGGCACAAATTAAAAGGGGTGGGCCAGGCCTCTGGGGGCAGGGCGGGAGAGAAGAGAGAATTCAGATTCCAAAAGAGAAGAGGGTGTTTAGCCAGGAAGCAGGGAAGAGTCTGGAAGCCAACCAGCTGCTGGACAGTTTGTCCTTGGCTGGCCTGCTGCTGATACAGATTGAAAATCATGGTTCTTAAAGTTTGGAAGCTCTTCTCGAGTTAACGCTTAATTTTGTTGGTTAGGAAGAAAAGTACGAGGGGCCTGTTAAGACACTGTAAGTAAAAACATAAAGACTTCGTGCCCTCAGTGTTTGAGGCAGTACAGCTGAAAAGCACTGAGGGGGTTCAGGAAGGGCTGCCATACCTTTCCGTTTGTTATCCTCCCCCTGTTTCTGAATTCTGTCCTCAATATGAATGTGAGCAATAAATATAAAGCTTTAAATGGACTTTGTCTTTCTTTCTCCAGTGTTCTCTCAGAGGACCAAGACAGTTACCTATGTAATGTAACCTTGTTTAGGAAGGCAGTTGATGACTTCAGACACAAAGCCAGGGAAAACAAGTAAGATGATTATTTAAAAAAATTTTTTAATTTGTTAGATTACCTATACTTCCTGTGGACAATTTTGGCTTTCTTTTTTTTCCTAATTTAGATTCATTGTCCGTGACTTCCAGTATAATGAAGAGGAGATGAAAGCAGACAAAGAAGAAATGAACAGGCTTTCTACCGACAAGAAAAAGCAATTTGTATGTGTTTTTAGTATTTAATATTATCAGTGTTGAGCAGAAGAAAAACCGGTACTGCTTTTCTTTAAAAGAAAAAACTTTTCTGATTTTGATTTTAGTTATTTTTTTCTATTAAATAGTCAAAATGAGTTTTCTCTAAGCAAGCTGAGATCTATGAATTGTTATCTTAAAATGTATATTTTAAAATTAATCCAAGTCTGTATCAAAAGTTAATTTTAAATACAGTGTTTTGATTAATGCCCCTATAGTGAGGGGTCATTTTAGTTAAGTAATTGTTCTCTCTTTTCAGTAGAAAATTTCATTCTCTTGAGGCAGATTTTTTAAATGCTGTAGTCTTTTGCTGAAGGAATTTGTATTTAAACCATTGGTGAGTTAGTATGTTCTAGGTACAGTGGAGAACAGGGATGGAATTGTGAGTGAAAGATACTGTTGACTTTCTTGCCATCCTCAAGTAAAGGATTTTTGTGAAGATTAAAAAGTGTATGGAAGGGGAAACGTGATGAGTGAAAATGTGTTTCTCTTATAATGCAAGAGGAAACAAAAGCACATTCTATTTACAGCTATTTCCAAGTACTTTATAAACCATAACATCTCAGTTGGAAAAAACTAACCCTAATGAAGTAATGTCAAATAAAACCAGCTGGTTGCAGGGGAGATCCAGTACCCTAAAAGAACAGATATTTTAACCAAAGACTTTCACTTTGTTGTGTTGTTATCCTTTTTGCGTAAATTGATTGCTACATCCAAATGAACCTAGTAATATTACCTAGATAACTGTTAGCTGAACTGATCGTGTGTCTTTTGAGTATGGAGAAATGGTAATAAGTTGTTTGAAGTTTGTTTCTTTAAAGAAGTGTTTTTATTTAGTACTAGGAATCATACTGAATAATAAGTTCATAAAGAATTTATGCTGTCAATACATAATAGAATCATTAAGAAATTAGAACATAATGAGCAGGTTTTAGGGATCTCAGTCAACCCCCTGATTTTACAGATGAGAAAACTAACACTTAGAAATATTAAATGACTTACTACATAACTATTTTTCCTGTTCTGAGAAGTTGTTTGTAATTAAATTCTATTTTGAATGTATTAAATGCTTAACAGTATTGGATAGTAAATTTAGATTTTTATACTTTGGTTTTCAAATCTATAGGACACTTCTGTATTCTGTATCGTTTTAAATGACTTTCACTATAGTATGTGCCTTTTTGAGAATCCCCTGGCAGTCCTGGTGGTTAGTACTACGCACTTTCACTACAGGGACCATAAGTTTGATCCCTGATCAGGGAACTAAGATTTGCAAGCTGCACAGCATGGACCCAAAAAAGAAAAATAAACACACACATGCACACATACATGCCCTTTTCTGTGTAGTGAGTAGAGTCATTGGATATTTGTATCTACTGAGGTTACACAGTAGTAGCTAACCTTTTCATCTAAGGTAAGGTAAAGTATGCAAGATATGAGAATAATGAAACATTTTTAAAGTGAGTTACAATATGATTGGGGCTTCCCTGGTAGCTTAGATGGTAGAGAATCTGCTTGCACTGCAGGAGACCTGGGTTCGATCCCAGGGTTGAGAAGATTCCCTGGAGAAGGGAATAGCTACCCACTTCAGTATTCTTGCCTAGAGAATCCCCATGGACAAAGGACCCTGGTGGGCTACAGTCTATGGGGTCGCAAAGAGCTGGACATGACTGAGGGACTAAGCACACAGACACATAATGTGATTGAATTCTCCTTAAGATTCTCACTGGATAGTCACGCCTTTAAAAATGCTTGGTTTATCTGATTTCTAACTGCCATTTTCAAGACCAAATTTGTGGTGATTCTTTTCTTTCTTTCTATAGGGACCACTGGTACGGTGGCTGAAAGTGAACTTCAGTGAGGCGTTTATTGCGTGGATTCATGTGAAAGCTCTGAGGGTTTTTGTTGAGTCTGTTTTGAGGTAAAGAAAGCTCATTGAGAAACTTGGAACTAAAGAATGTGTAGATCCCTTGGCGTTGCACCTCTTTATTGAAACACAGTCTGCTAATAGGAAATTGATTGGGGGAAACCGAAGGGCTACTCATGAGGGAGAGATTGTCAGTATTATACTGCTTATGACGTGCAAGTTGGTCTTGCCCTTAATACCGAGTTTAGAAAAAGATCATGCTTCTGTACTCTGGTTCTTTCCATATTCTGTGCTTAAGTTAAACGTAGGTTATGAATATTAGTCAAAGTTTGTTTAAAAGACCTATCACATATTTTACATGTAGTTTGATACACAGTATACCTTATTTGAAGTCCTCATTTCATAGTAGCCTAATATATTTTATTACTTTGAGATACTTAAAATCTCAACCATCTTGTGATGCTTTGTACATGTTGCTCATATTAGAAGTAGTTCAAAATACTTATCTGCCATCATGCTATTTGTAAATTTCTTTGAACTTCCATAGTAGATGGGTAATCTCATGCTTTTTTCCCCCCATATTCTTTATTATCATAAAGGAATTAATAGTTGACTCTCCATATTCTTGGGTTCCAAATGAATGGACTCAACCAACTGTGGATTGAAAATATTTGAACAAGAAATCCCAGAAAGTTCCAAAAAACAAAACTTCAATTTACTGGGCACTAGTGATGATTTACATAGCATTTGCATTTTATTTACAACTAATTACATAGTATTTACATTGTATTATACGTAACCTAGAAATGATTTAAAGTATATGGGAGGATATATGTAGATTATACACAAATCTTAACACCATTTTATTTAAGAGACTTGAACATCCTTGGATTTTGGTGTTCACAGAGGTCCTGGAGCCAATTCCCTGCATATACCTAGAGACAGTGTACTGTTTACATATTATCACTGTCTGCTGAGGGTGGACATGCTGCTGCTGCTGTCACTGCAGTCGTGTCCGACTCTGTGCCACCCCATAGACAGCAGCCCACCAGGCTCCCCCGTCCCTGGGATTCTCCAGGCAAGAACACTGGCGTGGGTTGCCATTTCCTTCTCCAGTGCATGAAAGTGAAAAGTGAAAGTGAAGTCGCTCAGTCGTATCCCAACTCTTCGTGACCCCATGGATTGCAACCTATCAGGCTCCTCCGTCCATGGGATTTTCCAGCCAAGAGTACTGAATTACCTTAAAATTGAAGACTAATTAAAAGTAATTCCTAGTAGACAGTTGGCTCTCATTTTAAAGATTTCTCATGGACAGTGAGGACCAGAGAAGGTGTGAGTTTCTGAACTTGTAAAGGTGGTTATTAAAATGAGGTACCCTCTCCCTGTTAACAGTGATTAAAGAAGAGTATGAGAATATTTGCTTTTAAGCAGAAAATCTCTGCATATGTTTGCTTGTGTTACATCCTATATTTCTGCTTCCTTATAAGGTATGGCTTGCCAGTGAACTTCCAAGCAATGCTCCTTCAACCCAATAAGAAAACAATGAAGAAACTAAGAGAAGTATTATATGAATTGTATAAACATCTAGATAGCAGTGCAGCAGCTATTATTGATGTAAGTATTTATTAGCCTGGTAGAATAGGAACTGGATGAATTTCAGAAAAAAATTATTGGAAGAAGGTGTCATTTAATTGTTTTAAGATTCTCAATTTGTTAGTAAATAATTTACCTTGCTTACTCCATTTTATAGTAGTTGCTTCTTGGTATTTCTAAAAGCCAGTCATTATCTTGCTGTAGATCTGATGTTTATAGCTGCAGAAATACCCACACAAGCAATGATAGTAGTTGTTTACAAGAATTACAGATTGCAGAGAGGAAGAAAATAAGTCATTACTGTAACTGTATTTGGCAGAAGTAGCAGAGTCAATTGGAGAAGGCAATGGTACCCCACTCCAGTACTTTTGCCTGGAAAATCCCATGGACGGAGGAGCCTGGTGGGCTGCAGTCCACGGGGTCGCTAGAGTCGGGCACGACTGAGCGACTTCACTTTCACTTTTCACTTTCATGCATTGGAGAAGGAAATGGCAACCCACTCCAGTGTTCTTGCCTGGAGAATCCCAGGGGCGGGGGAGCCTGGTGGGCTGCCGGCTATGGGGTCGCCCAGAGTCGGACACGACTGAAGCGACTTAGCAGCAGCAGCAGCAGAGTCAGCGGATGAGCATTTTTAAAGAGAATTATCATTTCTTTAAAATGGTGTATGTTTATATCTTTTTTGAAACAGAAATGTATGAACATTTATGCATACAAAAGCATACAAAAATGTGTGCTTTTTGTTGTTGCTGTTGTTTAAAATTGTAGCAGGCTTTTATAGTTTTTGTTTCAAATAGCTTGCTGATATTTTTCCTCTAGTTTAGAATGGCAGTATTTCACATGTGCATTAGTTAGAACCCATGGGAGAAAAATCAAGATTTCTTAATGGAAGAAAATGCAGGAAATGACTCTAAATTTTCATGGAATTGTTGATAATATGTAAAGTCTAACTCCCATGCATAATTTCATACCAGTAAATTCTTATAACATGCATACATACTAAGCGGTATCAGTAAAATCACAGTTGGTTTATTTTTATCCATCATTTTATAAGCCTTGTATCTCATAAACTCAATACCCCAAGCCTGAGACTAAAAAAGTAATTTTATACAGTATGCATAGAAAAGGATGGTGTAGTCATGGTTAAACTCACACAGGCTGTGAGGGCAGAGTACTTGAATCTGGCATTACTACTCACTTACTCTGTTTCCCAGGGCAAGTCAGCCTTTCTGAGATTGTTTCCGTATTTGCAAAGTGGAGTTAACAATGTCAAACTCAGATTAAATTAGGAAAAATGTATAAACTTAGCCCAGTTCATTAAGAAGGTACAAGCATACCTCATTTCATTGTGTTTCATTTTATTGAACTTTGCAGATACTGCATTTTTTTACAAATTGAAGGTTTGTGGCAACCGTGCATTGTCAGAAGATCGTTCTCATTTTTTAGCAATCAAGTATTTGTAAATTAAGATAGGTACATTGTTTATTAAGACAAAAGTCCATTGCACACTTAGTAGACTATAGTAAGTGTATACTAAGTGTGTATCATTAATATGCAATGGGAAACCAAAAAATTCATGTGACTTGGCTTATGGTAACACTTGCTTAATTGCGGTGGTCTGGATCAGAATGTGCTATCTCCAAGGTATCCCTGTGAATGGTAATATTTTTTTTCTTTTCCTTTTTTCATTTCTCTAAGTACTTAATTGAATAATCATCTGACTTTTCCGTAGGCTCCTATGGATATTCCAGGCTTAAACCTGAGTCAACAGGAATACTACCCCTATGTGTACTATAAAATCGATTGCAACTTGCTGGAATTCAAGTAAAATGAGCCCTCCAGACAGCCCTGTCCTCATGTCGTGTTGGTGTTTGCCTACAGACATAGGCTGCAGTAGGGCTGCACTTTTAACTCTCTTACCCCTTGCTTGCTTCTCACCTCCTCTCCTAGGGGCCTTCTCTCGTACAGGTCCATTTCGCAACATTTTCTTTTTAAAAGGAAACTGTATGTCTTGTTTCTTTTTATTGATCAGGTCTGTAAATGTGTACTGAAAAAAAAATCAGAGTTTATTTATGAACTGAATAGTTTATTTAAAAAGAAGGTCTTTCCTCATCCATATTGTGGTATGCATTAATTCCATTTGTTACTATTGTGACAAAAGCCTTGTTTACAAGGGAATGGTGTAAACAGTTATGCCATTTTGTTCACTGTATTTAGTAGACATAATTGTTTAATAGTTACTGAATCGTGATGTAAAGAAATGTGACAATATTCAGGTATGTGCTTTCTGAATGTTTCAAATTACAATCTCTAAGCACTGTTGACACCCACAGGAGAGAATAAAATTACCTGTGCAAAGGTGGATTGTGGTGTGCATAACTCCCAAGAGTACAGTTCAGTTTGAGAGCTTAATAAACGGTGTCATGGCTGACGCCCTGTGCCGCTTTCAGGATTGTGCTGTGTACACCAAGAGGTGACCATCGTGGCTGACTTGCGTGATGATTCAAGTGTGCCAAATCTGGGTCAGAGCACCAATTGGAAGATTATTTTTGAACATGTGATGGGTATTTATATTTGCACACTAGACTTTGGGGTATCTCAATTAGGAAGTAGGGCCAGTTTTGAATAAAGTTTAGTAGAACTCTGTTGCTTTAGTCATTTGTTTTGTCTTAAGTCCTTATTTTATGTTTGTTTTTTAAGATTGTTAATTTTGCCCTCATCTTGACATCTGTGTCAAGATGTTTTTGATAGAGTTTGAAAAGAGGCATGGCTAGCCGTATAGATCTCTGGAATAAGACTTGGGTTAATGTCCTGAGTGAGCTTTTGGAATCAGGTTTTGTGGCAGTGCTCCCTTTATTGTGGCCTCAGGCTTGTAAATGAAAGAGGTTTTTACATTTTAAAGGCATTTCTAAACTATCATATTCCACCTAGAAAATTAGCCTCCTAAATCCGTTTGGTTTCAGAATTGCATATTGTTAAGTCAGAAGTAATGGTTAACTTCAAACAAATCCAGACTTCTATAAAGTAAAACGTGAGGCCACACCTCCAGCCCCCTCAATTCCTTCTTTGCAAGGAAGTTTTTACATAGTTTTTCAGGTTTTCTCCTATATCTCTGTAACATACATATCCACACATGGTTTATTTTTAAATAAAAACAGGGTCATACCTCGCACACACTGTCGCCCACTCTTTTGCTCACCTAGTGCTCCTCGTCGTCGTCACTCAGTCGTGTCCAGCTCTTCAGAGCCTAAGATTTCTGACCGCCTGGCTTTTTCTCTTCCTCCCATGCCCCCAGTCTCTGGTAGGCGCTGAATGACTGAGGCAAGCACATTCCATAATCTCTTTTCAAGATAGACAGTGATGTGGAAAAGGCATGGAGTGTGGGTCATCAGATAATGAACCGTGTCGCTCTTTGGCCCAGAACATTTGGACGATGTGGCCAGGTGTTCCGTGCTGGGTTTTATAGCCTACATTATTCAGCCTGGAAGATTTTCCCACTTGATGGAGTCGCCCTTAAGCAGACGCCGTGTGTTCTGGGTGGAGCTTTCTGAGTGAGCATATATCAAGCAGTACATTTAAAGTAATATTGTGTATGGAACAGATACTCAGCAGATGTAAACTGTTCTCTCACTTTAAATAGCCCCATTGGAAATTAATATGTACACAGGGTTAGAATGGCTTCCTGGGTGGCGCAAGTGGTAAGGAACCCCTCTGCCAATGCAGGAGAAACTGACTCGGATTCTGTCCCTGGGTCAGGAAGATCTGGAGGCGGGCATGGCAGCCCACTCCAGTATTCATGCCTGGAGAATCCCATGGACAGAGGAGCCTGGTGGGCTGCAGTCCATTGCGTCGCAAAGGGTTGGACCCAACTGAAATGACTCAGCACGCACACACGAGGTTAAAAATGGTATACACAAATATTACGGAACAGCTTATAATGAAAATTTTGCTGGCCTTTAGAAGAAATGTGGTTATTGTTTCCTTTGCATTAGTAAAGGATGGTTTGTTCTGGAAAGTCTGTAACAGTATTGTAGAGGAAATGTGTTGGAAGCTTCCCTAATTTAGTTCTTGTCTCTAAATTGAAGTTTCCCCATTTCAGTATTGTAGAGTTTTTTATGGTCTTTATTTTGCTAGCATGGATAGCTTTATTTTAATATATGAATGTAATTCTGGCCTTTTTAAGAAAGCGTAGTAAGACATCAGAACTATTTTATTTACTGGCAGATTAACCCATAGAATATTCTTAGATCCAAGTCCAGTGACTTGTGAGAAGAAAAAGGAAACAATAAAACCATGGAAGTGATTAGCAGTAGAGAATACCCCTGGGATTGTTTAGCTAGGTTAAAAAAAAATGAAACTGAGGGGAAACAGGACAGCGCCCTTCATGCAAAAACGGTCAAAATAACGCAAGAAGAAAGTTTACAATGAAGCAAAAGGCAGGCAGCGCACACAAGCGACATTTCCTAACAGTAGTTCAGAATTGAACTTATGTCCACAGTGGTTCTTTACCTGCAGAATTTAATAAAAATGCAAATTCATTGCTAAATTCTCTAGAGCTGTGGTTAACAGTCTAAGGAGTACATCTGAGGAATTACCTACAAACACACAAGAGGCTCAGATGCTAGTGTCAGCCAATTGCAATCTCAGACTGCTTTTTAAAGATTCATCTTCTGAACCCCTCCACCCAGATGGGGTTTTTGACTTAAAAATTTGTGAGCTTCTTGAGGTCTCATTCAGATAATGATTCTTCTCTATTTCACACAGACCATACTTAATAGGATCATCATGGATAAGTCAGCTTTTCCTACCTGTCAGCCAGACCAGCATTCTACATCTACATGGATCAGGAGAAGCAGAAAGCTCTGCCTTGGCCAAAACTGACCAGTGTCGGTGTCCATTGCCCTTGCAAGGGCACAGAGTATCAAGTTGAAATTTCAAAAAATCATCTAAAATGATCAAAGTCCCATTTTTAGTCTTTTAATGGAAAATCCACTGTGGGTATGATTTATCACTACTTATAAAAGTACAGCCATAACAGAGTTTCAAAGAATGGTTTCTATAAACAACAAAAAAGGGATATCAAGTGAAAAATAAATTGGATACAGCAAAAATTTTTGTTGATGTTTGCCCAAAAGTGGAGTAAACCGTATGTGCAACACTGCCTTAAACCTGACAGTAGTAGTTTTATTTTTAACTAGAGGATAAACCAGAATGTCAGACCTAAAAAGCAGTTCTCGTGGGTCTCATTTCCTAGGTATGTAGATGACCTCGTTGAATAGTTCTGTGACAAACCATTCTTAATTATCTTTTTCACCAACACAACTGGCCAGATTTTATAGTGACCGGTATAAATATTTGGGCTGATTCTCAGAATAATTATTTGTCAGTACAGGTTTTAATGTGTTACTAGAAACATTTGTTTTTTCAAAGTTGAGACCGCACAAGTACATTATTTTCCCACAAGAGGGCACTCTGGTGCCGCTGAAAAGCTAACTGTCTCTCCCCGCCCCCTTTCACTGCCCCTCAGGTTAGTTGTGAAATACAGTTTAGAGAAGCCCATTCTGATTTGTTTATTTTGTTACCAGTATTTATTTAGGTAAAGTTCTCAGAAAATGTTAGATGACTCGTATTCATTCTGTGACTTAATCCAGCCTTGTGTGTGTGTATGTGTGTAGAACCCAGACACCTTTCAGGTGCCCGCTAGTGACAGTTTTCACGAGCAATAAAATGAAAAAAATAAGGATGTCTGTGTGTGCCTGTATAATCACTTACTTAGCAGACAGTTATTGAGCACATACTAGGCACCAGGCCTTGTTTGAGGTACAGGGCATATGCCTGAATGTTGCTGGGCAGTAAAAAGGCACAGTGCCTGCCTTGGTGGGCCTTAAAGTCATCTGGTGGCAGCCTTACCTGACAAAGTATAAACTTGGCAACCCCAAATAAGGAAAAGGTATTTTACTGATCTGTGAAGTCCAAAGTCTGAAAACAGTTAAGGATGTCGGTCCAAAAAAGTCAACCTGTCATTTCTGTCAGTGGGTACAGAATAGACTAGTTTTTTTTTTTATATAAATTTATTTATTTTAATTGGAGGCTACTTTATAATATTGTATTGGTTTTGCCCTACATTGACATGAATCCACCACAGGTGTACACGTGTTCCCCATCCTGAACCCCCCTCCCTCCTCCCTCCCTGTACCATCCCTCTGGGTCATCCCAGTGCACCAGCCCCGAGCATCCTGCACCATGCATTGAACCTGGACTGGCGATTCATTTCACAGGTGATAATGTACACGTTTCAATGCCATTCTCCCAAACCATCCCACCCTCGCCCTCTCTCACAGAGTCCAAAAGACTGTTCTATACATCTGTGTCTGAATTTTTTCTTTTTTCAGATCTGACCACATGGTTGGTCTGGTGCAGCACTGTCCAAGAGATTTTCCTATGGTGATGGACATTCTGTGTCTCTGCTCCCCAGTGTGGTGGCCTCTATCACAGGTGGCCACAGGTCACTTACAGTGTGGCTGGGGTGACTGAGAGACTGCCCTTGTAATCTTAATTGAATTTAGTTAACGTGGACAGCTACAGGCGACTAGTGGCTAGTGCACTGGGTCAGGTTGGACACACTGGAGCAATGAGCTGTTGTTCTAACATGCTGCATGTCTGGTGGCGCTCTCTGTCTCTTAACTGGCAGAGCCAGCCCAGCTTCTTTTCACTTTGATTGTTAGACTTGATTTCCCAGGAGAGCAAAGGCTTGCTTTCTGGGTCATTGTTGATGGTCCTCAGACTGCTACACGAGACAGCTTTCTCTTTGATCACAAAAGACAGCTACGTATACTTTGTGCCTTTCTGTGCACGAGGGTAAACCTGTTGCAGTATTGAAAGACTAAAAGCTGTTTCTGATGGGAAATATTGAATCAGCGGGATTGAAAACACAGCTGGGTGGCTCTAAAGGGAGTGTAATTTCTCCTGTCAGTCAGCGCTCACTTGGCACTCATTGTGGGCAGAGCGGGTACCATGCCAGGCTCTGGAGGGAGACTTTGAGGGGACATTCAGTACATGTTCTTGAAGGACATTATTGGTCTCTCTTGACTCTTGGAGGGATTTAAGAGGTTCGTAAAATAGCGAACAGCTCAGGTTTTCAGCAAGAAGTCTAGCAGTTTGCAGGGCGGCCTTGGAAAGAGGCAAGTTGTGTACACAGACATCTCCCTTGTGTTTTCACCAGTGATGTGTTGTCACAGATTTTGCCTCCTTCTTGAACCCAGTGGCAGGATAACTGGCCAAGGGAGGACAGAGTGACATCCAAACTCAAACCTCCACACCCCCAGCCTCTCACACCCACCTCTTCTCTGCTGCTTGTCTCGCCCTTTGCATCCAGGCACTACAGCTTTCGGGGTTCCTCCTCCCCTTCTCCACCCCCAGCCCTGCTCCATTGACAGCCTCCTAACCAGCCTTGTCCCCAACCTTGCTCAGCCTCAGTGCGCCCAAGCACTGCTGCTAGAGGAATGTCTGCTCACAGATCTGAAGAGCTCACTTACCCACGGAACAATGTCCCTTTGTGCAAAATGGATGCTTTCCTTCTTTTTAATTTAGCTTCTCTGTGTGGGTTCTGAAAGCAGAATATTATTTTATTATTGTTTTATGCTTGTTTTCAACTTGACCAGAGTCTCTCTGATGGGGAATTTAGGCCATAGGTGCTGACAAGGAATGCCCCAGCGGTCTGCGGTCTCTGCTGGCCCCTTGGAGCTGGACATACCTGCCACGTTCAGATCTCTGTGCTCTCTTCTTGTGTGGTCTTGGGCAGCCTGACATCCTGGGGTCTGAACCCATTTCTTTACCTGCAGAAGAGGGATAATTATAACAACACTCTAGGGCTATTGTGAGAATTAAACCTCATGGTGTGTACCAACTTCCTAGTAAGACACATGGCACAGAGGAGGAGTTTAACTTGTTAGCTGCTGTTTTTATTGTTAGTATTATTCTTTTTTATGTTACCTTATATTTGTTTGTTTGTTGTCTCTTCTACATCTCATGTGAATTAAAATCAATTTTTCTCTAGCTACATATAGTTTGAAGGCAAATTCCCCCATTAAAAACTCACCAGGATCATGTGACTGGAAATTCTATTCCAAGGCATAATCCCCAGAGAATTGTAAACATATATCCTTATAAAACCTGTACATGAAAGTTCATAGCAGCACTATTTATAATAGCCAAAAAGTGGACACAACACATGTGCCTATCAACTTATGATGGATGAGTGAATAAACTGTGGTACAGCCACACAATGGAATACCACTCAGCCAGAAAAAGGAATGGAGTTCCAATCCACAACATGGATGACTCTTGAAAACATTATGCCAAGTGAAGGAAGCCAGATATAAAAGGTCATATATTTGTATGATTCCATTTATAAAAAATGGGAATAGGCAAAGTCAAAGATCCAGAAAGACTGATGGTTGTTAGAGACCAGGAAAAGGGAGGGATTTGGGAGTGACTGCTAATTGTACCCAATTCTTTCACTCCAGGAGATGGTGATGGACAGGGAGGCCTGGCGTGCTGCGATTCATGGGGTCACAAGGTTGGACACGACTGAGCGACTGAACTGAACTGAAAAATAGTCTGAGATTAAATAATGGTAATAGTTGCATAGCTTTGTGAATATATCAAAACCCACTGAAGTGGTGGCTCAGACGGTAAAGGATCTGCCTGCAATGTGGGAGACCTGAGTTCAATCCCTGGGTTGGGAAGATCCTCTGGTGAAGGGAATGGCAACCCACTCCAGTGTTCTGACCTGGAGAAGTCCATGGGTAAAGGAGCCTGGCAGGCAGTCCGTGAGGTTGCAAAGGGTCAGACGTGACTGAGGGACTAAGCACAGCCCAGCACACTGAACTGGACATTTTAAAAGGATGAATTTTATGACCTATGTATTATTTCTAAATTTTAAAAGCCTGCCAGGTTTTTAAATTTTCACATTACATACAAATTTCCTCAATTCTTGTATCAATGTAGCTAAAAAATTTATTTGAATTCCCCTTTATGAAAGATGTGGAGTTTTACACTTCAAGGTTTCACTCCTTTCAGTACTCTTGCTATTTATTCTAAGGTTTAATGGCTTCTCCTGTCAGTATCTTTATTTTCGTGTTTTCCTTTGTTCCACTCACCCTTGCAGTTGGACTTGGCTGCAGCAGGCTGTGGACCCCTCCCCCACTACTGGGTCATCACACATCTGTTTCAGGGAACTCTGCTATTGCCAGTTGTCATGACAACAGTCAGCACTCCTTCCCAGTGGTGTCTGAGAAAGTAAGCTATGTGAGGATTAACTGGTCTGATGGTCTCTCTGCTGCTTCAGTACGTGTCACACACTCCTCTACACTCTCTATAGAGAATATAGATACACTCTATAGGGAATATCTCTAGTTCATTCATTCACCAGGGGATTCCCTGGTGGCTTAGACAGTGAAGAGTCTGCCTACAGTGGCAGAGACCTGGGTTTGATCCCTGGGTTGGGAAGATATTCTGGAGAAATAAATGGCAACCCTCCCCCCGCCACCCCACCGCGGGTCCCCCCCNAACCCGACCCCCGCCCCACACCCAGTATTCTTGCCTGAAAAATCCCATGGACAGAGGAGCCTGCCAGGCTACAGTCCATGGTGTCACAAAGTCAGGACACAACTAAGCAACTTCACATTCTTTCACTGGATGAGACAACCCTTTCCTGCAGGTACACATTATGAGTTCCCTGAGGGCAGAATCCATTTCCTTCAGCAAATGTTGACTAGTTGTGAAAACCCAGCTGTGACAAAGCAGTCTGGAGAAGGACCCTGCCCACCTGGAGCTGACCTGGTGGTGGAGGAGCGGCAACAAACACGTCAAGTGCAGCCTTTCACCTCTGACCTTGTGAGGTGATAAGAGAGTGACCTGGGCTGAGAAGGGGTGAGGAGAGCTGCTTTAAATAGGGTGGTGACTTGCCCTAGAAGACACTGGGCCTTCATAGAACTAGGGGAAGGCCATCCCTGGCTAGAGGGACAGCAGATGCAAAGGTCCCTGCAGGGAAGGCACTCAGAGGGTTCAAATAGCAAGGCCAGCACAGCTTCTGACCAAGAGCTTAACCAGTGAGGGGGTGTCAACAGTTTTAAGCCAGGTAGGGTCTTACAGACCACGGCAGAGAACCTAGGTTGAGTTCTCATAGCAAAGGGAACCCACCGTAGGGTCTGATTGACATGTTTCAAGAATCCCCAGCAGGGCTCTTACTCATGTGTTTGTCTCTGTTTCTTACATCGTGTTTGTAACATTTATGGCCAGTGCTGGGTTCATCCAACACATGGATTTATTGAGAGCTTTCTATGCCAGGAAGTATGTTAGACTTTGCACCCCAAAGCTGTCCACCCCGTCACTTTTTAAGAGTGCTTTGCGAACAGACTCAATGCTATCCTGCAAATGTCCATGGAGATCCAGGCAGAGTTTAGTGATTTGTGAACATTACTATGAATTTCTGCACCAGTTTCTTCAAACTCCTAGTCATCATGTGTTTATAAAATTACTTGGCATTTAGATCCTATTGGATACATACCCAGCTAACTCCGCAGCTCCTTGGCAATAGCCAACGTGTGACAACAGGGGTCGTGGGGGTGGAGGACACTGTGGTTTCCTTCTCATTTTCCCAATATGTCTGTATGTCTCACTTCCACATTCATGACGGGGGCAAGCTGTCTTTTTGCTTCAATCCATTATGCCCTTCTGCTGGGAAACAAGAAGCTATGATCTCTATTCTTTAACTTAATATAGAAATCTATCAGAGCGACTTCTCTGGTGGTCCAATGGCTAAGACTCCACTTTCCCAATGCAGGGGGCCGGGGGTTTGATCCCTAGTCGAAGAACTAAGATCCCACAGGCTGCAGCTAAGAGCCAGCACAGCCAAGAGAATAAATATTTTAAAAAATAAGTCTACTATATAAATGGTGCTACTCTAACCTCTCTCGCCTCTGCCTCTTAAGTCATTTAAGGTATTTGTCTGGCTCAGCTATTATCGCATTCCTAACTCCTTCAGGAAGTACTGCAACTTTAGAGAGGTGTGACCATTGGGAAAAAGGAATTGATTGCTTGAGAACTGCTAGTGTTAGTTCTGGAATGGGGCCCTCTATTTAGGTACTTCAGTTGAAGGGAAGTGTGAGCTTTTCCCAAAGTGTTACAGATTTTAATTGGCTGTTTGCCCTTGCTTCAGAATTCCTTTTCTAAAATAAATGGTTTGGAAGGCTTTTATCTTCAAACTCAGGCACACAGCTTCAGTTCCTCCTCCCTGGAAAAGTTAACTCTCCAGTTTAGTCTCCCCAAACTCATCAAATCCCACATTGAAATTGTGAGGCCCTAATAACATTTATCAAGACTTCTCCATTTTTCCTTTTTTTTTTCCTCCCTCTTTGATACCCTTGCATATCTTTCATGCCTTATTTTGTTTGGTCACAATCTTTTAACATTCTGGTTCTCTTTTGATTGTTTTACCTTGGTAATTCTTCTGTTTATTCTGTTTTCCCTTATTCTTGCTTCATTTCAGAACCCCTTTCCAATGAACCTGCTTTTGCTCCTGTAAGGAACAGTTTGCATGTTGAAAGGCTTGCCTGAAATTTCATGATGCTAAGCAGCCCTTTCAAATCCTCTCTGAAACTGAGGGGGATGAATGGTGAAATCATGCAGGGAGACAGTAGGGTAGTTGGGGGGATTCTCCAGAGAAACAGAACCAATAGGAAACTCTGAGAAGAGATTTATTATAATGAATTGGCTCACACAGTTATGGAGGCTAGAAAGTCCCAGATCTCCAGAGCTGATGTCATAGTTTGAGTCCGAAGGCCAGACACTGCAGTAGAATGAGGAAGAACTAATATCCAAGCTCGAAGGCCATCAGGCGGGAAAACTCTCTCTGACTTGTGGGAGGTCAGCCTTTTGTTTTATTCAGGTCTTCAACTGATTGGATGAGGCCCACTCAGATTAGGGAGGGCAGTCTGCTTTACTTGGGCCCACCCATTTAAATATTAATTTCATCCAAACACACCCACACAGAAACTCTCAGAATAAAGTTTGACTATCATCTGGGTACCCAGTGATCCAGTCAAGAACAATACATAAAATTAATCCCCTATAAGCAGCTCTTCCTTTCTCAGTAACCACACAATCCTGGGTTTAGGGTTATTTTTTGTTTGATGTATACAGAAGTTGAACCAAAATAAGAAGGACTGGAATGTCAGTCCAGAGCTGGAACGTTATTTTTAAGTTTTATACCATTCTGGTTTCACAAGCTCCTTATGTACCCTTTACCAGGTTGTGAACATGCTCTTTTTACTGGCCTCTGTCTCCCAATCCTCACAGGAATTGTTCCAGAACTTCCCATTCTCCAGGGTTCCTTCCCAGCTCCTGCCCCTTTGAGCTCTGCTTAAGATCTGGCCTCTCACAGATGGGCAAAACCGAGACTCAGGTCCATTGCTCTGCCTAAGGCCACATGGCCACCGAACACTCAAGCTGAAGTTTAATTTGGAACTAGTGGGCTCCTTAATCCCAAGAGCCTGCTGAGTGGGAGGCATCATGCTAAGTGTTAAATGTCCTTGCTTTTTCAACACCTCTGGACTTCTCCCTGCCTTTGTCCTTCCCATTTCTGGAAAGGTATGTCCTGTTTCAACCAGTATTTCCCTGCCCCTGCTACCTGCAACACTTGGCTCAATCTTACTGTCCAATCATTTTGAACTTCTAATTTTTTTTTTCTTCCATTTGGGATGTAGCGGTTCTCTGTTGAGTGGGGCTGTCCTCTTCCTTGAAGAATGCTTAGTAGCACCTAGCCACTGAAACAACCACAGCAAACATTTCCTCGCTGTGTGAACTTAGGCAACGTAACGAACCTCTCTGAGTCTCCATTTCTCTCATCTGTGAAAAGAAGAACTCCTTCACAAGGTTATTGTGAAGATTAGCAGTGAGAAACACTGAGCTCTTTTCTCTGACACAGTTGGGGCACTCAGCAAGTAATAGCTCTCTCTATGGGCCTGTTAATCTCTACCTCATATCACTGCAGCTGCCCACTTCCTGCTCACAGTCTTGGTGTTCCAGCCCTTGCTCATACTGCTACAAAAGTAGCTTCTAAGAGACAGGGTTTAAAACGCAGAGATCACTTTCTCCTTGGGCATCTTCATGTGTCTCCATCACACATACAGTAAACCTCAAATCCTTAGCCTATGAGCAGCCTACATATCACAGAATCTCGCCAAGTGAGGTTCAGGAGGCTTCTTCTGGGTTCTAAAGTACCTCATTCCTTTGTAACTTAATGAGGGAAAGAGTCACCATTAATAGTAAATGACCTGGCAGAAATTTCTTTAAGCCTAGATTTCCTATTGCAAAATATCAGCAAGAGACACTTAAAATCATGAGGGCTTTAGATCTGTCAAGAAAGGATCAGGAAGTCATATAGAAGGAATAATTCAGAAGGTGAATTTTCTGAAGTTGTGTGTAGGGTAGCCACACAATTTGTTGTTTAACACTATAGTTATATGTATCTATGAAACCTTATACATTGTATTAATCACATAGAATATGAGCTTAATAGAAATATCTGAGCTGAACACACATGACATACATTTAAACAAGGAGACTTCACTGCCCCTCCTCCTTCTTTTCCTGATCCCAGGCGGCTCACTTTACTTGTCCTCTTTGGAAGCTATATTAGTTGTGGCTACGTCTTGTAACTGGGCCCTGGAAGAGCCTCAGTGTACGGGGGAGAATGAGGCACTAACAAAATCTTGTTCCAGTATGCTTGGAGCCAAATTAATTTAAATGTGTCATCTCGTTTTTTTCACAGAAGAGAACACACAAAATAATCCATAATCCCACATATCTGTGTTGTTTTTGTAAAACATCACATTACCACCTCAGTGGCCATCAACAGACAAATGGATAAAGAATATTCCACTGTGTATATACATATACATATGCACACAATGGAATATTATCCAGCCATAAAAAGAATGAAATCTTGCCATTTGTGATAAAGTGGATGGACCTAGAGGGTATTATGCTGACTGCAGTAAGTTAGAGAAAGACAGATACTGTATGGTCTCACTAACTTGTGGAATCTAAAAAACAAGAGGGACTTCCCTGGTGGTCCAGTGGTTAAGAATCTGCCTTCCAAGGCAGGGCACATGGGTTAGATCCCCTGCTGGGGAACTAACATCCCACATGCCCCAGGGCAACTAGGCCTATATGCTGCAACTACTGAGCTTGCTCACTCCACAGCTTGCTCACCGCAGCTGGAGCAAAGCCCGAGAGCGGCAATGGAAACCCCACGAGCTGCAGCCAAGATCCTGATGCTGCAACCAACACAGCCAAATAAATAAATACATATTTTTAAAATAGTAAAAATAAAAAGGGACTTCCCTCATGGTACAGTGGACACGAATCCACCTGCCAGTGCAGGAAACACGGGTTTGACCCCTGATCTGGGAAGATTCCACGTGTCACAGAGCAACTGAGCTCCTGTGCCACAACTACGGAGCCCACGTGCCGCAGCTACTGAGGCCCAGGTGTCCTTGAGCCCATGCTCCACAGCCAGAGAAGCCACCGCAATGAGAAGTGCTTGCATTGCAACAAAGAGTAGCCCCTGCTCACCACAACTAGAGAGAGCCCTGCACACAGCAACCAAAAATAAAACAAATTTTTTAAAAATAGTGAAAAAAAAAAGAAAGAAAACCATTAACAAAATAGAAATAGAGTCATAGATACAGAAAACAAGTGGTTGCTGTCAACAGCCTGGGAAATCTTTTCCTGGTCTGAGTGTATAAATATCTGACCCATACTCACGATTTTCCTATGCTCTGAATTTTCTCAAGGGCCTAGGCTTTTAAAACTAAAAACAGACTCTTTTTTCCCCCCTCATTCCATCATGGTATTTTTAAATTTACAAAACAGTCTAGATGCCTAAGTGGGGCAAAATCCAAGAGGATGTATATGTGTATGTTGCAATGGAGGGCAGGGGTGGTTGGTGGAAGGCAGTGGTGTTGGTGGAGGGGACGAGGCAGATAGAAGAAAAAAAAAATGAAAGAAAACAGTATCATTTACTATTTTAAGCCTTGCATCCATTTTTAAACTTCAGCCTTTTTACAGATGCTTGTGATAAACTTTCATAATATTTCAAGGAGGACATGGGTAAGACTCACAATATTTGAAAAATTTAAGCTTTGACCCGTTATGATCTGTCAAAAAGATAGAAGGTAAAGTGAAGGTGAAGTTGCTCAGTTGTGTCTGACTCTCTGTGACCCCATGGACTGTAGCCCACCAGGCTCCTCAGTCCATGGAATTTTCCAGGCAAGAGTACTGGAGTGAGTTGCCATTGCCTTCTCCAAGACAGAGCCACTTTCAAATCCAATAAATACTCTTCATTTGCTTCAGCCATTTAAGAAATATTTTCAGAGCCTACGGTGTTGCAGGGTCTAGGTGCTAGGATATAGCAGTGTGCAAAGAAGAAAGAAATCCCTGCCCTTGAGGATTTTACTTTCTAGAAGGGGAAAACAGACAACCAAGAAATCAAGTAAAACAGAATGTGAGAAGATGATAAACACAATGGAGAGGAATAAAGCTGGAGATGTGGGGGAGAGATTGCAGTTTGACACGGAATATCAGTGCTCCTTAGTATTTTTGTTTGTTGTTTAACAAACAACAATGAGGGGCAGGTTCTGACGGTGGGGAGGAGGCCCCTCCTTGTCAGGGATGATCAGGTCTCACAGGACCACGATGACTCAGCACAGGAACATCTTTGAGGTGCAGCGGTCCTTGTTGACTGGCTTGGACTTCTTGCCCTTGCCGCCCTTGGAAACCTCGGCCCACCTCTCCTTCGCGTTCCAGCACCGTGTTGCAGTGCCCATCGGAGGCCTTCACAGCATCCAAGAGCTTCCTGTTGTTGTGGCAGTTGATGGGCACCTGGGTGTTGTTCTTGACCGGCTGCGTGAGCACGGAGAGTGGCCTCGGGTTAACCTCCTCCTCCTCCCGTCTCTGCAGCTGCTCTGGGATTGTCTCACTCCTGGGTTTCTTGTGAAGGCCCATGGTGGTGGTGGTGGCTACACTCTCGGGTCGCTTCTGTCTCCTCTGTTTCCTCAGCCTCTTCACTGCCTGTTTCAGACTTTGATTTCTAAAGGGGAGGAAGCTGGGTGGCTCCCAGGCTCCATCCTTTCCCCAGAGAAGAGCAGAGCGGGGACAATGAGGGATCTGCCATGGTGGTTTGGCTAGTCTCCATGCACCAGAGTCCCCAGGGTGCAGAAGGGCAGTGAGAGGGGGCTCAGCTCTTTGGGAGGTGGTGAGGAGGATGGAGGCTTCTGTCTGGGGAGGAGACTCGAGAATACCCTGGAAGCATCAAGAAATCTCAGCTTATCCCGCTCTTGGAGAGCATCTCCTGATATTATGGAGAGGGCTGGTTTGCTCAGGCTCTTTGCCATGTGGGTGGGACCTGTTGTCATGTGTTAATCCCTCAGTCATGTCTATTTGTGACCCCATGGACTGTAGCCTACCAGGCTCCTCCATACATGGGATTTTCCAGGCAAGAGTACTGGAGTGGGTAGCCATTCCCTTCTCCAGGGCATCCTCCCAACCCAGGAATGGAACCTGGGTTTCCTGCATTGCAGGCTGATTCTTTACCATCTGAGCCACAGGGGAAGCTCTCTGTTGTCTTGGGTTAACCAATTGTCCTGAGTCTTCTCAGGACTCCTAGAAGGCTCCTAGGAGTTTTGAGAACTGAATGGAAAAAAAAAAAAAAAATCAAATAGTTAGGGCTCCCCTGACAGTGGGGGGCTCCAGTTATCCATATGTCAAAAATAAAATCAATGTTTTCATTGTAGGAGATTTGTTTTGGTAGCATTATTGGATTAGAGTTTAAGATACATGCTAAAGGATATCTTTAAGGACTGTCACTATAAGAGGTGCTTAGAAAAGGTAAGACAAGAGTCGTCACTTGCAGATATGTAGCATGAGATAATTATTGAAAATTTACTGTATCATTATCAACATGTATGGAAGGCCTAATAAGTGTTTGCACTAAGTGGTTTCCATTCATTATCTCATTTAATCCTCATAACAACGCTGGGATAATCATGTGTGTGTTAGTTGCTCAGTCGTGTCCAACTCTTTGTGACCCCATGGACTGTAACCCTCCAGGATCCTCTGTCCATGGGATTCTCCAGGCAAGAATATTGGCGTGCAGGAGAACAAGATGGCGGAGGAGCAGGCGGACGTGGAGTACATCTCTCTCTGCGGATACACGGTCAGACACAGAAGTGCATGCAGAACACCAGCTGAGAGGGATAGGAGTACCTGATCAGCAGAAAAGAATATATACACCCACACAAATCTCAGTAGGATGAAGGAACTGGGGGAAAAACAGAAGTGTTAGTAGCACTGGACCTGCCCTCCACGGGGTGGG
>SJYQ01001102.1:317914-411834 GCA_006410935.1 Redunca redunca | reverse complement strand
GTGGGGGTGGGGGGCGGGGCGTGGAGACTGAAGCAGGGGTCCGATCCGCACATGGGTGCCCTTGTGTGAGTCAGAGGAGAAACACTTAAGGCTGCGAGTGAAATAACTGACCCGTGGCAGCCTAAATGGAATGAGACTCAGACAGTCCTTGCCATAGTCTTAGACACCCAGAACAGGGACATAGATCCCCTGAAAGCTGGAGTGGTTGGAGCTGGAGTTTAGGGACTGTGGAATCCCAGGGCGAGGGCTGCTGTTGACTGTGGAGTCTGATCGAGGGGATGTGAGGGAGGAGATTGAGGTGGGAAATGCCTGTGAGGGAAAGCCAGGCAGCCATGGAAGCAAGGTGATACTGCTGAGTCATGCATAATGGGTGGAGCCATCACCATAGCCTCTTTCTCCTCACAAGCCTACCTTGGCAGCTGAACAACAGAGAGGGTGGCCCATCAAACATGTGATGCACTGAACCACAGAGTAGGACCCCACCCAGGGTGCCCCTTTAAGTGCCTGACGCACCAATATACAGAGTAGGACCCCAGCCAGGGGTCCCCTCTATGTGCCTGATTCGCCAAACAACAGAAAAGGACCCCAGGCAAGGGAGCCCTCTTAAGTGCCTAAACAGGCAGAGATAAAGAAAGACTGGCCAAAGAGGCCTTCTGATTACCAGCTACAAGAGGCTCAAAAAAGACTCTCATAGGGCCATAACTCCTGCAGCAGAGGCAGTCCGTGTCCCTACACAATTGGCGCCACCAGGGTCCCTGCAGGCCAAGTAGCTGCACCACCTTCATGCTCAATTCTCACTGGGGCAGAGCTGCCACAGGCAAGAAAAGTCTTGCATCTATGTGCCCAGGGTCACTTCGGTCGTGTCCGACTTTTGTGACCCTGTAGACTGTAGCCTGCCAGGCTCTTCTGTCAAGGGGTTCTCCAGGCAAGAATACTGGAGTGTATTGGCCAGTACTGGTTGCCATTCCCTTCTAGAGCACTATATTTCCTGATGCTCTAGCTGCCAACCCCCCTGAGTACCTGGTGGTGCCAGAACCCCTGCGACCCAAGCAGCTGTACCACCTCCACACCTGGCCCTCACAGGGGCAAACCCAAGTCCTCCAGGGCAGCCTCAGGAGCAAACCCTAGTGGACAAACCACCTACAGAGGTGGAAATAAAATCACAATTGAAACCCAGGGGCAGCGTGGCTAAGAAAGAGGACCCAAAACCTTCCCACAAGCTGTACAAGCTGCAGATTAGATTCACATGATCAACTAGGCAGACTCTGTGTCTATGGAATATATTAAAGGACATTGAGAGCTCCCACAAAAGAAAATGCACTAGTTCTGATAACTGTGGACCTTGGAGGCAAGAACACACAGGAGCAGGCCCAGACTAGAATCTGAGTGGCCCCCACAGCAGGCCCAGAGATCAGCACAGTGTTGGACGGCATCCTAGGGAGGTGAGGTGGACTGTGACTCCCAGTGAGGGAAAGGACTTGGACAGCAGTGACTCAAGAAAACCGCCTATTATTATGTTTTGACTTGTTCTGTAGATTCTTCTGGATTTTTTTTTCTTTTTTATTTCCCCGCTTCTGTTGTAGTTGTCGATTTTATTGGCACTATGAAGTCTGATTCAGCTTTTGAGCTTTTTTTTTCTCAGTCAAATTTTTTATCGTTGTTATAAACCTCTGCCTCTCTGTTGGACTTTTGCAGTTCTGTGGAGTTTTGCTTTTTTTTTTCTTTTCTTTTTTAAATTAGAAAAATTTAAAAAATTAAATTTTTTTAAACCTATTATTTTTTATACATTTATTCCTTTGTTTGCTTTTCCTACTGTTCTCTTCCCCTTGCAGTTAATCTTTAATGTATATAAATCTTCTTTATCTACCTCTGTTTAACTTTGCATATCTATTCTTTCTTTCCTTTCCTCTCAACATATTTGTTAATTTTGTTTTCATTGCTTTATTCCCCACTTGACACCCTGCTTTGGTTTTGTTTTCCAGCTTGTGCTTTAGTTAGTTTTGTTCTTAACTGGTAAATGTAATTTTTGATTTCCGTTGTTTGCTGGGTCAAACTATTGTACTTTATTTTTGTTGGACTGTTCTGACTTTGCTTATGGGTGTATATGTATATGTGTATATTCCATTATTTTAATTATCATTTTCCTGATTTCATAACTGCCATTTGTCTGGGGTTCCTCTTTGGTTTCTCTTTGGGGTATTTGTTTTAATCTCACTTAATGCCAAAGCCTTTGACTGTGGATCACAATAAACTGTGGAAAATTCTGAAAGAGATGGGAATACCAGACCACCTGACCTGCCTCTTGAGAAACCTATATGCAGGTCAGGAAGCAACAGTTAGAACTGGACATGGAACAACAGACTGGTTCCAAACAGGAAAAGGAGTACGTCAAGGCTGTATATTGTCACCCTGCTTATTTAACTTCTATGCAGAGTACATCATGAGAAACGCTGGACTGGAAGAAACACAAGCTGGAATCAAGATTGCTGGGAGAAATGTCAATAACCTCAGATATGCAGATGACACCACCCTTATGGCAGAAAGTGAAGAGGAACTAAAAAGCCTCTTGAGGAAAGTGAAAGAGGAAAGTGAAAAAGTTGGCTTATGGCTCAACATTCAGAAAATGAAGATCATGGCATCCAGTCCCATCACTTCATGGGAAATAGATGGGGAAACAGTGGAAACAGTGTCAGACTTTATTTTTTGGGCCTCCAAAATTACTGCAGATGGTGACTGCAGCCATGAAATTAAAAGACACTTACTCCTTGGAAGGAAAGTTATGACCAAACCTAGACAGCATATTCAAAAGCAGAGACATTACTTTGCCGACTAAGGTCCGTCTAGTCAAGGCTATGGTTTTTCCTTTGGTCATGTATGGATGTGAGAGTTGGACTGTGAAGAAGGCAGAGTGCTGAAGAATTGATGCTTTTGAACAGTGGTGTTGGAGAAGACTCTTGAGAGTCCCTTGGACTGCAAGGAGATCCAACCAGTCCATCCTAAAGGAGATCGGTCCTGGGTGTTCATTGGAAGGATTGATGCTAAACCTGAAACTCCAGTACTTTGGCCACCTCATGTGAAGAGTTGACTCATTGGAAAAGACTCTGATGCTGGGAAGGACTGGGGGCAGGAGAAGGGGACGACAGAAGATGAGATGGCTAGATGGCATCACTGACTCGATGGACATGAGTCTGGGTGAACTCCGGGAGTGGGTGATGGACAGGGAGGCCTGGCATGCTGCAATTCATGGGGTCGCAAAGAGTCAGACACAACTGAGTGACTGAACTGAACTGAACTGAATGCCTAGCAAACCACTTGTGGAATCTTTGTTCCTGACCAGAGGTCAAGCCCTGAGCCTTTGGAGTGGGAGCACTGACTCCAAGACCCTAGACTACCAGAGAACTAACGCTAGGGAGTATCAAATAGTGAGAACTCACACAAAGGAAATCACTTGAAACAAGACCTGGCATCACCCAACCACCAATATCACCTGTGCAGGATGCCTCATCTAAACAACAAACAAACAAACAAAAATACAAACCCAATCATCAGCAGACAGGATTACCACCTCACTCAACCTTGCCCATCAGAGGAAAACAAACAAACAAAACAACAAAAAACTCAGCACAAATCTCATCCTATACGAAGCTTACACAAACAACTGGACCAAACTTAGGAGGACAGAAACCAAAAGGAAGAAAGAATTCAACCTTGAAGCCTGGGAAAAGGAGACCTCAAGCACAGTAAGTTTCTTAAAACAGTAATGAAAAGGCAGAGAAATAATACACAAAGGAAGGAACAAACTAGAAACACTGAAGTCCAAATGAATAAAGAGGAATCAGCCAAACTACCTGAAAAAGAATTCAGAGTAATGATAGTAAAGATGACCCAAAACCTTGAAAACAGAATGGAGAAAATGCAAGAATCAATTAACAAAGACATAGAAGAATTAAAGAATAAACATACAGAGACAAATAGCACAATTATTGAAATTAAAAATACTCTAGAAGGAATCAATAGCAGAATATCTGAAACAGAAGAATGAATCAGTGAACTGAAAGATAAAATGGTGGAAATAGCTTCTGAAGAGCAGAATAAAGTAAAAAGAATGAAAAGAACTGAAGGTAGTCTCAGAGACATCTGGAACAACATCAAACACACCAACATTTGAATTATAAGGGTCCCAGAAGAAGAAGAGAAAATGAAAGGGTATGAAAAATTTTTTGAAGAGATTAGAGTTGAAAATTTCCCCAACGTGGAAAAGGAAATATTCAGTCAAGTCCAAGAGGCACAAAGAGTCCCATACAGGATAAACCCAAGGAGAAACACACCAAGACACATACTAATCAAACTAACAAAGGCTAAACACAAAGAATGTTAAAAGCAG
Source organism: Redunca redunca (assembly GCA_006410935.1). Lineage (NCBI taxonomy): Eukaryota > Metazoa > Chordata > Mammalia > Artiodactyla > Bovidae > Redunca > Redunca redunca. The sequence goes on along the minus strand of SJYQ01001102.1, from coordinate 407,450 downwards.
TAAGGGAAAAGAAACAAGTAACATACAAGGGCAATCCCATGTGCTTAATAGTTGATCTTTCAGCAGAAATTCTGCAGGCCAGAAGAGAATGGCAGGATATATTTAAAGTACTGAAAGAGAAAAATCTCCAATCAAGATTACTGTACCCAGCAGGGATCTCATTCAAAATTGATGGAGAAATAAAAAGTTTTTCAGACAAGCAAAAGTTAAGAGAATTCAGTACCACCAAACCAGCTTTACAACAAATGTTAAAGGGATTTATATAGTCAAGAAATAGAAGATAAAAGATCTACAAAATCAACCCCAAACAATTAAGAAAATGGCAACATATATATATATATAAAACAATAATTACTTTAAATGTAAATGGATTAAATGCTCCAAGCAAAAGATACAGACTGGCTGAATGGATACAAAAATAAGACCCATTTATATGCTGTCTACAAAACCCACTTCAGACCTAAAGACACATATAGACTGGAAGTGAGAGGATGGAAAAATATATTCCATGCAAATGGGAATCAAAAGAAAGCTGGAGTAGCAATCCTCATATCAGACAAAATAGAGCTTAAAATAAAGAAGATTACAAGAGATAAGGAAGGACACTATATAATGATCAAGGGGTCAATCCAAGAGGAAGATATAACAATTGTAAATATCTATACACCCAATATAAGAGCACCTCAATACATAAGACAAACACTAGCAAACATAAAAGGAGAAACCGACAGTAATACAATCATAGTAGGAAACTTTAACACCCCACTCACACCAATGGACAGATCATCAAAACAGAAAATTAATAAGGAAGCACAAGCCTTAAATGATACATAAGATGAGATAGATCTCATTGATATCTTCAAGACAGTCCATCCAAATGCAGAAGAATACAGCACCTTCTCAAGTGCACATGGAACATTATACAGGATAGATCACATCTTGGGTCACAAATCAAACCTCAGTAACTTTAAGAAAATTGAAATCATATCAAGCATCTTTTCTGACCACAATGCTATGAGACTAGATATCAATTACAAGAAGAAAAAAAAAAGGCAAGAAACACAAACACGTGGAGATTAAACAACACGTTTCTAAATAACCAACAGGTTACTGAAGAAATAAAAAAGGAAAAAAAAATTTGTAGAAACAAATGACAATGAAAATACAACAACTCAAAACCTATGAGATGCAGCAAAAGCAATTCTAAGAGGGAAGTTTATAGCAATACAATCCTACCTCAAGAAACAAGAAAAACATCAAATAGACAACCTAACTTTACACCTAAAACAACTGGAAAAAGAAGAACAATGACAAAAAAATAATTAGTAGAAGGAAAAAAATCATAAAGATCTGAGCAGAAATAAATGAAAAAGAAATGAAAGAAACAATGGTAAAGATTAACAAAACTAAAAGCTGGTTCTTTGAGAAGATAAACAAAATTGACAAACTTTTAGCCAGACTCATCAAGAAAAAAAGACAGAAGAATAAAATCAATAAAATTATAAATGAAAAAGGAGAGATTACAACAGACAATGCAGAAATACAAAGGATTATAATAGACTATTATGAACAACTATATGTCAATGAAATAGATAACCTGGAAGAAATGGATAGATTCCTAGAAAAGTTCAATCTTCCAAGACTGAACCAGGAAGAAATAGAAATTACGAACAACCCAGTTACAAGCACTGAAATTGAAGCTGTGATCAAAAATCTCCCCAAAAAACAAAAACCCAGTATCAGATGGCTTCACAGGAGAATTCTATCAAACATTTAGAGAAAAGCTAATGCCTATCCTTCTAAAACTCTTTCAAAAAATTGCAGAGGAAGGAATGCTTCCAAACTCATTCTACAAGGCCACCATCACCCTGGTACCAAAAGCAGACAAAGACCACACACAAAAAGAAAACTATAGGCTAAAATCACTATGAACATAGATGCAAAAATCCTGAACAAAATTTTAGCAAACAGAATTCAGCAACACATCAAAAAGTTCATACACCATGATCAAGTTGGGTTTATTCCAGGAATGCAAGGATTCTTCAATATAAGCAAATCAATTAATGTGATACACCATATTAACAAATTGAAAGATAAAAACCATATAATAATCTCAATAGATGCAGAAAAAGCCTTTGACAAAATTCAACACCCATTTATGATGAAAACTCTTCAAATAATGGGCATAGAAGGACCCTACCTTAACCTGCTGCTGCTGCTGCTAAGTCGCTTCAGTCGTGTCAGGCTCTGTGTGACCCCATAGACGGCAGCCCACCAGGCTCCCCCGTCCCTGGGATTCTCCAGGCAAGAACACCAGAGTGGGTTGCCATTTCCTTCTCCCATGCATGAAAGTGAAAAGTGAAAGTGAAGTCCCTCAGTCGTGTCCTACTCTTCATGACCCCATGGACTGCAGCCTTCCAAGCTCCTCTATCCATGGGATTTTCCAGGCAAGAGTACTGGAGTGGGGTGCCATTGCCTCCTCTGTACCTTAACCTAGTGAAGACCATATATGATAAACCTACAGCAAACATTCTCAATGATGAAAAACTGAAAGCATTCCCCCTAAGATCAGGAACAAGACAAGGGTGTCCACTTTCACCACTATTATTCAACATAGTTCTGAAAGTCCTAGCTACAGCAATCAGAGAAGAAAAAGAAATAAAAGAAATCCAAATCAGAAAAGAAGAAGTAAAGCTCTCACTGTTTGCAGATGACATGATATTGTACACAGAAAACCCTAAAGATAGTATCAGGAAATTACTAGAGCTAATCAGTGAATTTATCAAAGTTGTAGGATTCAAAATCAATACACAATACACTTGCATTTCTATATGCTAACAATGAAAAATCAGAAAGAGAAATTAAGGAATCAATCCCATTCACCACTGCAACAAAAAGAATAAAATATCTAGGAATAAACTTACCTAAGGAGACAAAAGAACTGTACACAGAAAATTATAAGACACTGATGAAAGAAATCAAAGACAATATAAACAGATGAAGAGATATTCCATGTTCCTGGGCAGGAAGAATCAATTTGTGAAAATGACTGTACTACCAAATGCAATCTACAGATTCAATGTGATCCTTATCAAATTACCAATAGCATTTTTCACAGAACTAGAACAAAAAAATTCATAATTCATATGCAAACACAAAAGATTCTGAATAGCTAAAGCAGTCTTGAGAAAGAAGAATGGAGCTGGAGGAATCAAGCTTCCAGACTTCAGATTACACTACAAAGCTACAGTCATCAAGACAGTATGGCACTGGCACAAAAACAGAGATATAGACCAAAGGAACAAGATAGAAAGCCCATAAATAAACCCATGTACCTATGGGTACCTTATTTTTGACAAAGGAGGCAAGAATATACAATGGGGCAAAGACAGTCTCTTCAATAAATGGTGCTGGGAAAACTGGACAGCTACATGTAGAAGAATGAAATTAGAACACTTCCTAACACCATACACAAAGATAAACTCAAAATGGCTTAAAGACCTAAATGTAAGACCAGAAACTATAAAACTCTTAGAGGAAAACATAGGCAAAACACTCAATGACATAAGTCAAAGCAAGATACATGACCCACCTCCTAGAGTAACAGAAATAAAAACAAAAGTGAACAAGTGGGACCTGATTAAACTTAGAAGCTTAAAAGCTTTTAACTTAAAAACTTTTGCACAGCAAATATCATAAGCAAGGTGAAAAGACAACCTTCAGGACGGGAGAAAATAATAGCAAATAAAACAACTGACAAAGGATTAATTTCCAAAATATACAAGCAGCTCATACAGCTCAATACCAGAAAAACAAACAACCCAATCAAAACATGGGAAAAGACCTAAACAGACATTTCTCCAAAGAAGACATACAGATGGCTAACAGACACATAAAAAGATGCTCAACATCGCTTGTTATTAGAGAAATGCAAATCAAAACCACAATGAGATATCACCTCACACCAGTCAGAACGGCCATCATCAAAACATCTACAAAAAATAAATGCTGGAAAAAGTGTGGAGAAAAGGGAAAGTTCTTGCACTGTTGGTGGGAATGTAAATTGATACAGCCACTGTGGAAGACAGTATGGAGATTCCTTTAAAAACTAGGAATAAAACCACCATTTGACCCAGCAATCCCACTCCTAGGCATAAACCCTAGGAACCAAAATTGAAAAAGACACATGTATCCCATTGTTCATTGCAGCACTATTTACAATAGCTAGAATATGGAAGCCACCTAGATGTCCATCAACAGATGACTGGATAAAGAAGTTGTGGTACATATACACAACGGAATATTACTCAGCTATAAAATAGAATGCATTTGAGTCAGTACTAAGGAGGTGGATGAATCTAGAACCTATTATACAGGGAGGGGATATATATACCTATGGCTGATTCATGTTGAGGTTTGACAGAAAACAACAAAATTCTGTAAAGCAATTATCCTTCAATTAAAAAATTAATTAGTAAAAAAGTGTTAGTCAAAAAAAAATAAAGAATACTGGAGTAGATAGTCATTCCCTTACCCAGGGGATCTTCCCAACCCAGGGATCAAGCCTGAGTCTCCTCCATTGCAGGTAGATTCTTTACCGTCTGAGTCACCAGGGATGAGGATAATCATAACTGTAAGTAACCATAGACGGAGTCACGGTCAGCAGCCCAAAGTCACACAGGGCTCCTCCCCAGGTTTGCTCTCTGAGAACCACTAGAACTTATTGCTGGGAAATCCTTCTTTTCCTTGTGAACAGTTGCAAGTATCCTGGAAACCAGCCAAGCCTTTATAGGAAGTCTCTTGTTCTGGACTTGGAGGGACAGGGAGAGAATATTCATAGTCTGGGGTAGAAAGAAAAATAGGAAATGGTCTCATTTGCTTTGAAATCTGAAACCACATGTCGAGTGTTCAAATCATTTCAGCCAAAGTGGAGTTTTGTCTCTGTTCACTTGGCCACTGCAGGCGCATGTGCGGAGAAGGGTGGTCCATGTTTTCAGACCCAAACTCCTTTTCCTCTCTTACTGGTTCCGAGTTGGACCAGGAGACTGGAAACCTGCATTTCAGCCCAGGCTGCTCTCTGGCTCCTGAAATCTTCATTGTCTTGAGTGTGGAAGTGGGGTGGGGGGAGATGGCACCACCTTCCTCCGAGCTCAGGTTGGCATGTAAACGTGCTGCACACACGTGCAGCATCACTGTTGTCAGGAAGATGCGGGGGGGTGGGGGGGTGGGGAGCTGAGGCCCTTGACAGAGAGTAGCCGTGCACAGGATCCACGCAGCTTCCCTTTAAGGGGCCTGAGTGAGGGAACAAAACCGGTGTGCTTCTGAGCTCGGAAAGCTCTGCAAAGGTATATTTTTGAGACTGACGCAAAATCCCAGGCAGTGATGTTCTAGTGACTCAGCCCAGTGGGGGGAAGTGATTTTAAATAATGACAGTATCAACCGTCTTCCTCCTGCTCATTCTGCCACGGAACACAAACTCTCTGGTCCTGCACCCACTGAGTCAGCTACTCTGCGGGCCTGAGATGCAGGCAGTGCTGCACGTAGGTCATGATGCAGCTCTCTGAGCTGAGGGGGAAAAGCAATGTCCTGTCTCCTCCCCGCCGGTACCAAGCCCAGATAAACAAGGGGTGATAAAAAGGTCACCTTGTACGTTCCCCAGTTTTAAACAGACTTTTCAGAGTGAAGTGAGTTGTAATTATAGTTGCTACCATCAGAGACGAGGGCACTTGAGTTAATTAGAAAGGGAGGCCACCCAATTTTGGTTAGAAATTGGTAGTATTTTAGACAGAAAGAAACTGCCGTAATTGGATGGGGGCAGTTTACAGATGCCTTTCAGAACAATAGGGGGACTGGCTTAGGAAAGAGGACGCAGGTCGTGACCAGGTTTGCAGCTTGTGAGTTTCTCCATGACCAGCACAGAGATGGACCCATGGACCCCAAAACGGTGCCCAGTCTCAGTGTCCTGGCGACACTGACCAGTATCCTGGTTGCCCCTGGTGACCCCGGGCCTACGGAGGCAAGAGGCCAGTCAAGGATTTTCCTGGGGCTCTGGAAGGATGGCAGAGACTCTCGAGCTAGCAGCAGGAGGAAAAAGGAGGATGCTTTCTTAGAAGTGACCGACCTCAAGAATAAAAATGAGCTGGAGATGGAAAAGATGGGAATCAAAGCAAACACTCAGCACGGAGGCCGTTGCAGGAGTTGGGTGCAGGGGCGGCAATCTTGGGTTCATCCCTCATCTCCCTCACCCCAGACTCTGAGGCTCTGAACTGGGAGATGCATGATTGTAAGGAACGAATATTCACTGGGTACTGTCAGGACAAATGCTAATTAAAGTAAGAGGTTCCATCCCCCCTGTTTAAAAATAATGGAAGAGATTTCCCTCTTTTCCTTTTACTTTGAGCACTGACTTCAGAAAACTTGTCATTGTCAGGATCTGCTCTCTTCTTTGAAAGATGTAAATCCTTTTGAAGACTAGATTGGCATTTTGTCCCTTTTATGACCCAGGGATGTCCTCATAAGGTACCTCTTTGAAATGCGAATGCCAAGGGAGATGGCACCTGTCTCCCAGCATAGGTGAGTTGCAAAATGCCCTCCTGTCATGAAGGAGAAGTTTGTTTTTCCTTTGGATAAAGTCATGTAGGTAACACAGATGGTCACCCCAATTACCAGGTAAAGTTAGGATTACCTGTGTGTGACCGATGGTGCTGGCAAGTCCCCTGATTTCAGGACTAGTGGGGTTTATCCTGAGAACCTGTATGTAATGGGTGGCATCTGCATGACTCTCTAAAAGGGTGAGATTTCTTTCTGCTTCTGTAATTCTTGATGGATTGTCTGTGCAGTGCATCACATTCTGGTTCAATGCTTACTCAATAACAAAACCAATTTTGTTCTCTACTACATTTGGGAAGAGAATTTCTGGGTTGGGAGAAGATTTTGCTTTTAACTTCCCTGGTGGCTCAGATGATAAAGAATCTGCCTGCAATGTGGGAGACCCAGATCTGGTCTCTGGGTGGGGAAGCTCCCCTGGAGAAGAGAATGGCTACCCACTCCGATATTCTTGGCTGGAGAATTCCATGAACAAGACAAGCCTGGCGGGCTGGAGTGCATGGCATCACTGGAGTTGGGCACTACTGATCGGCTAACACTCTCTTTCATACTTCCCCAAAGAGTACCTACCATATATGTAGTATGTGCCTGACCTCCTGAATTAAGTCCATATTTCTAAGTACAGTGTATACCACTTGGCTTTTTACAGCTGAAGTTTTCTCAAAGGACCTAACATTTTCCAAGGGATGATCTTAAAGCTCAGTGAAGGATCAGATATTCATTTGTGGTGGTTTCAGAAAAAGAGACTTGTCCAAGCTCATGACAACTGGAGAGAAACAAGGGATTGTTAATTCCTGGACTCCAGGGCTCTCTGCTGCCATATCACCCATCCCTAGAAGCCCACATCATTTGGATTGTCACTGTATTACACTCTTATATAATTTATTTTACAGTCACTTGCAATATTCAAATTTTCCCCCAAGTTCCTGATCATGATCTGTTTCATCATGTTTCATGAATTCTTAAAAAAAAAAAAGCAATTTGATCCTCTTCTAGGTAGGTGTGTGAGAGAAATGAGTACATATTTCCATGGAATGCCTTGTACATTCCTGTTTGTAGCAGTTTTATTGATGAGAACCAAAACCTGAACACAACCCAAACCCCTATCCACAGGTGAGTAGAGAAGACAATTGTGATCTTTCTGTACAAGGAATCCTGCTCAGACATGAGAATAAATAAACGATACATGTGAGTCCTTAGTGAGTCTCAAAAACATTACAGTGAGCCAGAGAAAACAGCCCCGAGATCACGATATGCTTTCCACTTAGATGAAATTCTGTAATAAGCCAAACTAACCTATAGTGAGAGAAAGCATCTCAGTGGTTGCCTGGGTGGAAGCAGACAAGATTGACTGCAGATGAGAATGAGGGGGCTTTGGGTGATAGTGGATATGTTTTATGTCTTGATTAGGATGGTGGTTGCACAAGCGTATCCATTTATCAAAATAACCCGAACACCTAAAATCAGTTCAGTACAGTCGTTAAATTGTGTCCGACTATTTGCAATCCCATGGACTGTAGCATGCCAGGCTTCCTTGTCCGTTACCATCTCCCAGAGTTTGCCCAAACTCATGTCTATCGAGTTGGTGATGCCATCCAGTCATCTCCTCCTCTGTCGTCCCCTTCTCCTCTTGCCTTCAATCTTTCCCAGCATCAGGGTATTTTCGAGGGAATCAGTTCTTCCCATCAGGTGGCCGAAAATATTTATTCCTTCCAATGAATATTCAGGACTGATTTCCTTTGGGATTGACTGGTTTGATCTCCTTGCTGTCCTAGGAACTCTCAAGAGTCTTCTCCAACATCACAGTTCAAAAGCATCAGTTCTCTGGTGCTCAGCTTTCTTTGTGGTCCAACTCTCACATCTATATATGACTACTGGAAAAACCATAGCTTTGACTGTATGGAACTAAAATAGTCATTGGAGAAGATCCTGATGCTGTGAGAGATTGAATGCAGGAGCAGAAGGGGTTGACAGAGGATGAGACGGTTGGATGGCATCACTGACTCAATGGACCTGAGTTTGAGCAAGCTCCAGTAACTGGTGACGGATAGGGAAGCCTGGCATGCTGCAGTCCACGGGATTGCAAAGAGTCGGACATGACTGACTGAACTGAACTGAATTATATATAACATACACTTCAGTCAGGTTTCTTCAGGAAAAAATCATTTTCCCCTTTATGCACAAAATTTGAAATTTAAAAAGATGCAGTTTTCTGAATCAGCCAAGGTGACCTGGTCCCTATGAAGATGGGAGCATGGCCCTCCTGCAGGGCCCTCTGAATATGTCACAGGCTTACAAAGGCGTTAAGGTTTTCCTAGTCCCCAGTCTCTGAGAAGTAAACAGGGGCCTGGCTCGCAATAATGCTCAGCTGGGAGGGAGGGGTATGTTCCCAGATCCCTTCTCTGGGGAAAGCCTGCCCTGTCAGAATAAAGCGCAGCCCACAGCTAGAAGGGTTGTTGATGAACCATGAGGCTTTTATAGGACTGAAAGGGCTGTGATTCACATGTGTCAGAGTTGATGGGAAAATTAAGGGTTCCCTTCCCCAAAGAGGGGGGATAGAGAACTCTCTCTTTAAATATTACATTTCTTCAGATAAAAAACTAAGTCGCTTCAGCTCCTCCCCACTGATTCATTCAGAAGAAATACCTGTCAGGTTTTATGTCTGGTGAAGTCAAATCCTTTTTCTGAACAAGGTAGTGTAGGGTGAGGGAGATCACTTAGCTCTTGTCAGTGTTTATTTAATGTAGAGAGAAAACCCACTTCTCGGTCACTCAAGCCATCACTCTTGCTAGGTGAAGGCAGGGACATCATCCTTCTCTGACCGGGTTACCAGCCTCAGTCAAGGGTCAGGCAGAAGAAGATGGGCCAGAATGGTAATTCAGTGATTTAAATAGACCTTGTGAAGCCGGCAAATATCTCTAGGATCCCATTCTGATATCTGGGCTTCTCTGGTGGCTCAGACAGTAAAGAACCTGCTACAATGCAGGAGACCTGAGTTCGATCCCTGGGTCAGGAAGATCCCCTGGAGAAGGAAATGGAAACCCACTCCAGTAATCTTACCTGGGAAATCCCATGGACAGAGGAGCCTGGTGGGCTACAGTCCATGAGGTCACAAAGAGTCAGACACCACTGAGCAACTAAAGCTTTCAGAGGTTATTAGAGGCCTTTGTGCATTCATCAAATTTCCATCTGTCTTTTTTCTTTTTTTTAAATTAAAAAATTGGGGCAGGGGGCCACTGTGCTGAGTCTCTGTGGCTCCTCGGGCTTTCTTTAGTTGCAGTGAGCTAGAGGGGGCTACTCTCCGGTTGCAGTGCCTGGGTTTCTCGTTGAGGTGGCTTCTCATGTGGAACACAGGCTCTTCAGTGCCTGGGCTCAGTGGTTGGGGCCTGTGGCTCTAGAAATCGGGCTCAGTGGTTATGGAGAATGGGCTTAGCTGCTCCAAGGCATGTGGGGTCATCGTTCCCTGACCAGGGATTGAACTCATGTCCCCTGCATTGGCAGCTGGCAGGTGGATTCTTAACCACTGGACCACCAGGGAAGTCCCCATCTGTGTTAAATGTGGGCTTCCGTGAAGGTGTGGAGGGAAGAAAGTAACAGCAGAGATCTGAGTGATGCATCTGTGAACACCAAGGACTTCTAGCTGTCCCCAGGAGCGGCAGGCAACAGGTTCAGCCTCAGAGCATCAGAATAAACCAGCCCTGCGGACAACCTGATTTCAGGCTTCTAGCCTTCAGAACTGTGAGAGAATACATCTCGGCTGTTTTAGTACCCAGTTAGTGGTACTTTGTTCTGGTAGCCCTGGGAAGTGAATACAGGAGGCCTGGCAGGAGAAAGAGCTTTGTGCATCCGAAGAAAGGGCAAAAGGCCAACGCGGCTGGAGGTGCTGAGTGAGAAGGCCATCATGGCCTGCTCTGGCTGGGCTACGGGCTACAGTGACCAGTATGCTGGTGACTGCCCCCGGGGCCCTTCGGGGAATCTTTACAGGCTTTCATCACAGAAAGAACATTCAGACTGAGTCACAGGAACTGGGTTCAGCCTCCCCTCCCTCTGCTTGGAGCCGTGTAACTCACATTTCCACTTTCACTGTCTGTAACGCAAGAAGATGCTCATGACATGCTTGGTCAGGCCATCTCTCAGGGTGCCAGCTGGGAACGGCGGATACCATTGAAAAGTCTGCTGTGAACCACGTACCAGGGTTTGAGATGTAACTAACTGCTCCTGTTGGTTCTGAGTTTCATCAGAGACCCACCCCGCCGCCCCCAACCCCTGCAACAAAGGGAAACGAAAATATGGAGCTGCTTGTCTAGGCCTTACTAAGAGATTGTGAAGTCAGTGTTGAGACCGTTAAATCATCACCTGCCTGGAGACTACCTAAGACAAGGCGGGGGCACCCAGTAAGAGACAGGGGGGAGGTGCTCTCTAGGGTGAGAGCTGTACAGGGATGGGGGGATGCTTCTCCCCTCACATCTCTGACTGTCTCTTCCCCCCACCCCCACCCCCACAAGAATGCTAAGTCACTCCAGTCTTGTTCAACTCTGTATAACCCCGTGGACTGTAGCCCTCCATGCTCCTCTGTTCATGGGATTTCCCAGGCAAGAATACTGGACTGGGTTGCCATGCCCTCCTCCAGGGGACCTTTCTGATCTAGAGATGGAACCAGCGTCTCCTACGTCTCCTGCATTGACAGGCAGGCTCTTAACCAATTGTGCCACCTGGCAAGGCTCGAAGGAAGACAAGTGAAATTCTGAGGCTTCAGAAGCCCTGCAGAGAGCTCAACGGGTACCCTCTGGAGTTGGAGGAACAAAGGGACTGATGCCGGAGCCACATTGCAAGCCACAGAGGCAGAGCCTGGTGGGAGTGGTCCCCTAGGGTGGTGGGACAAGGAGAGGTGTGCATGGCAGTGAGCTGCACTCAGGGGTGTGGGGCTCAGGGGCGAGTTTCCATGGTGGCAGGAGGGCCTGCAAAGGTGTGCTGGCGTGGAGTTACCTTGAAAGGGACTCAGCCCCAAAGGACGACCTGCAAGGCAAGGTGACCCCAGCAGAGACTCAGGGTGGGGTGGGCAGAAGAAGCCAAGGTTGGGGGCTAAGTGGACATCTTGAGGAACAGCACGACTGTCAAATATGTCCCCGCAGAGAGATCTCCTCGGGACTGCAGAAGCTCCCCATGGGAGAGAGTAATCACGTGGGTGGGGCACCCCTACCACCACCTCAGGCTCTGGTTTTGGGGCCCTGCCCTGATCAAGCACTCTCCTGGAGTGCCCTGTCCCCTCTCCATGCTCCAAGTCTGGAGGGGCTGGAAGGGGATTTGAGCAGGGGAGGATCGGGGGAGATGTCCACTGTGTTCTTCCTCCCTTATTTTGAGTTTCTTAGCCTGAGTCAAGCCTGAGTTGTAACTTGGGTATGGGTTTATAGCCTTGAGGTAGACTGAACTGGACTTCCCAGTACCTGCAAAGGGAGACTATTCATTAATAAATAGAATGACTGGAAAAGCTCTGGGACTTTACCTGGAATTCATCTGGGGACAGAGAAAAACAGCTTTACCAGGAGTTGCTTAAAAAAGCAGTGGCTAGAAAGAGTCAAGATGTTTTTCTCTTTTTTTGGTTAACATCTTTTGATTTTTAATTGGAGAATAATTGCTTTAAAATGTTGTTTTGGGTTCTGCCACACAGCATTGTGAAATTAGCCAAAAGTATACATATATCCCCTCCTTCTTGAACCTCACTTTGACCGACCTCTCCCATCCCACCGCTCTAGGTTGTCACAGAGAACCGAGCTCAGCTCAGCGCTCTATAGCAAGGTCCCATTAGCTCTGTTTTACCTATGGTAATATATATGTTTCAGTGCTACTCAATTCATCCCACCTCTTCTTCCCCTAAAGCTGTCTTTCTGTGTATACCATACTGAATCTTACTCTTTTAACAAAGAGCTTATAGTTAGATAAGTTAACCTTAGAACCTCATTTCCTGAGAATAAAAGAGTTAACAGAGCCCACTCTCTTTACTGTAGATAAATAACCATTTACATAAGGCACATGTATTTTTTAAAATTTTTATTGAATAGTTGATTTACAATATTGTGTTAATTTCAGGTGTACACCAAAGTGAATCAGTTGTACCTGTATATACATCCACTCTTTTCTAGACTCTTTCCCCAAATGGGCCATTACAGAGTATCGAGTAGAGTTCCCTGTGGTACACAGTAGGTCCTTGTGTGCATGCGTGCATGTTCAGTCACTCAGTTGTATCTGACTCTTTGTGACCTCATGGACTGTAGCCTGCCAGGCTCCTCCATCCATGGGGTTTTCCAGGCAAGAATACTGGAGTCGGTTGCTATTTTCTACTTCTTAGTAGTTATTATTTTATATATAATAGTGTATATATATATCGATCCCAGTCTCCCAATATGTCCCTCCCTCTTCCCTCCCCTGGTAACCATATTTGTTTTCTACATCTGTGACTCTGTTTGGTAAAGAAATTCTTTGTACCATTTTTGGATTCCATATACAAGTGATATTTGTCTTTTCTGACTTCACTCAGTACGACCATCTCTAGGCCCACCTGTGTTGCTGCAAATGGCATTACTTCATTCTCTTTTATGGCTGAGTAATATTCCATTGTTTATATGGACCACATCTTCTTTATCCACTCCTTTGTCAACGGATATTTAGGTTGCTTTCCTCTCTTAGCTATTGTGACTGGGCCTGTTTTAAACAACGATTAAATATGGGGTGCTAGAAATTGCTGTTCTCTTTTATGACTTCCCTGGTGGCTCAGACAGTAAAGCATCTGTCTACAATGCGGGAGACCTGGGTTCGATCCCTGGGTTGGGAAGATCCCCTGGAGAAGGAAATGGCAGTCCACTCCAGTACTATTGCCTGGAAAATCCCATAGACAGAGGAGCCTGGTAGGCTACAGTCCACGGGGTCGCAAAGAGTCGGACACGACTGAGCGACTTTACTTTCACTTTCATTAGTTTTATTTAGATTGATTGAGTTAGCAACAGGAGAGACCCAGGGTTTCAAATTTCAAAGCCAACAATTTCAAGGAAGGAGGTTGAAAAACCCAGCTACCCAGGAATTCTGCAGGGGTGAGCCAGCCACCTGGATGCTGGGCCCTGTGTGGGTAGCTCGCCTGACGCTCCTGCTGCGGCCTCGGGACTAGTGAGAGCAGGGCGATGCTTCGGGTTTCTTTGGCCCCCTTCCTCAACTGTCCCTTTTTAAAATTCTTTTGACAACACCCTAGTTACTCATTTGGCACTTGTGTCTTGTCACCTGTCTATGGTTCATTGATTTTTTTTTTTTTTTTTCTGTATGAATACTGACTCAGACTAGACCATAAACCCTTCTTCAAGGTAGGGGTCTTACTTTGAATATTTCATGACATGAGTCTTTATTCACCTTCGGGGACTTCACAGTCAGCCAGGGAAGATTAGTGAGTAAAGAGAAAGCTCTGGGCCATGCATGGATGGTTCGGGGCCATGCCTTGGCTGTCTATCCTCCTCCACCTTTTCTCTTAGAAACCGACCCCTATCTGAGAGGTTGCCTCCTCTCAACTTCAGAGATGGCACCTGTGGTCTAGGCCACAGGTACTAACATCTGGAACTCATTTCCCCATCCACAGCGAGTGGACATGTGACATGACGTGAGCTTGCTGAGAAACCTGCTTTCCTGCTGAACTTGAACCCGGGGGCAGTGGAAGCAGGAACTGCTGTACTCAGGATGCCTGAGCCTATACATTCTACTCAGGTTTTGGTCTGGGCTGAATTGTCTATCAACCAATAGAAAATACAGAGAAGTGTCACGAGAGAGGGGTGTTATGGAGGCACATATGATTAAATGTCGCACATAGGTATATGTATGTGTGTATATGTGTGTGTGTGTGATGGTTTTTAGGAGGCAGTGACACCTGCACCAAGCCTGGAAGGACTGGCAAGGGAAACTAGAGCTGTTTCAGGCAGAGAGTGGCAGGTTTGTATTTGCAACCTGACATCAAAGTGGGTGAGATTCCAGAAGCCTCCAGGGCCTCCACGTTGCATTCCAGTGCTTCCCCAAACATCTGTGGAGGGAAAAATGCTTTCAGGGGATATTACTAGATAGATGTGCAGAGAGACAACTGTGGACAAAATTCCTGAGAACAAAATCGCTCCACTTCCTAGGTTTTTCTGAGCCTTTAATCTGTTAGTGTGTACCCGACAACAGAATGCTTTGTGTGCAGAACACAAATGATGCTCTCTCTCGAACACTTTTGGAAAGTTTATGAAGTGCCCTTCTCCCTGAGGTGTGGAGTAATAAATCATTCGGCAACACTCACATGCCACCATCCTGGGTCTAATTGGCTCCCCAATTGTAAAACCAAATTACATGGCACCCAAGACAATATAAACACACTCAATTGGCTTGATGGATGACTGTAGACTTATCAAGAGTTCCCACATATTTCAGCCTTTCTCTGTTTCGCATATGAATGACTCTCAACCAGCATTATTCTAATAGTTCGTTGGAATACAGTTTAGATGGCTGGGACCAGTGCAATGTGCCATGAGGATGTTGTCAATATTGGCTCAGTGGAACCCTCCAAGAAATGAAGCCATTTTTATTAGTGAGGCCATGGGCATTTGCAGAGACCCTGGATGGACAGGCAGTGGCAGGAACGGGGAGTTGGGATTTCAACAGGGAGTTGAAAGTGAAAGTAACTCACTCATGTCCCTCTCTGTGCGACCCCATGGACTATACATACAGTCCATGGAATTCTCCAGGCCAGAATATTGGAGTAGCCTTTCTCTTTTCCAGGGGATCTTCCCAACCCAGGGGTCGAACTTAGGTCTTCTGCATTGAAGGCGGATTCTTTACCAGCTGAGTCACAAGGGAAGCCCAAGAAGGCAATAATCAGGTGTATTTTAGAAAGCCCATTCTTAGGGCAAGGGAATTTGAAGCGGGAGTGTTCTTAGAGACAAACTGGTTGTTAGCAAGCTATTTCTGTAGTGGGGGAGAAATCATTTAGGTGCTGACCTAGGGGCTTCCCTGATGGCTCAGATGGTAAAGAATCTGTCCATAATGCGGTAGATTCAGGTTCAATCCCAGGGTTAGGAAGATCTCTTGGAGAAGGGATTGGCTACCCACTCCACTCCAGTATTCTTGCTTGGAGAATTCCGTGGACAGAGGAGCCTGGCGGGCTACAGTCCATGGGGTTGCAAAGAGTCAGACATGACTGAGCAACTCACACTGTGGGAGTGGAGGTGTCACAGGACTGGAAGGAAGACAGGATGGTCTGAGAAACAGTTAGGAGGTAAACCTGGGCCTGAAGCAGCTGTGGGGGGTGAGAGCAGGGGTTAGGGGATGGGAGGATGATCCATGACTCCTGGTTTGTTCAAACAGAGTGAACAGCTCTGGCCCTGCCATTCTCAGACAGCCTAGCAAAGAGGAAGCAGTGCAGAATAGAGCTCAGTTTGCATCCCGGAGCTGTCAGCTTCTCGGTAGTATGGTTTGTGCAAGTAAGTTCATAACGTCGAGCCTTGGTTTCTTCACCTGTGAAATGGGATGATACCATCTTGCCTGTATAAAGTGACTGGCACATAGTTGATGCTTAAGAAGGGGAAACTACAGTTCCTGAGATAGAGAACCCATAAGGAGGAGCCATTGAAGGAGAAAGACAATAAGTTTCATTTTAGAAGCACTGCACTGGAGGTGACTTGGGCAGCCACATGGCGGTGTTCAGTAGGAGAGTGGATGTCCAGGTATGGAATTTAGGAGAGAGGTCCGGGCTAGAGAGAGAAACCGGGGGCCATCAGAATTAGACCAACGGAAGGAAGGGACTTCCCAGGTGGCGCTAGTGGTAAAGAATCTGCCTGCCAATGCAGGAGACATAAGAGATGCAGGTTTAATCCCTGGGTCGGGAAGATCTCCTGGAGGAGGAAATGGCAACCCACTCCAGTATTCTTGCCTGGAGAATCCCATGGACAGAAGAGCCTGGTGGGCTATGGTCCATAATATCACAAAAAGTCGGATACCACTGAAGCGACTTCACACACGCATACCCAAGGGAAGGAAGTAAATGAGAATAACCTGAGATTGTATGGAGAGAGGAAAATGAAGGTCCCGAAAGAGAACCTTGGGAGTGTTGTCATTCAGGAGGTGAGAAGGAGAGTCGGTAAAAAGGCTTGTCATGATGAGGAATCAGAAGGAGGCAAGCTGGAGTCTGAAGACCTAGGTTTGAGTCTCAGCTCCATCATTTACTGGCTGTGTGATCCCAGGCAACTCTCTAAGCCTCAGTTTTCTTATCTATAAAATGGGAATTTAACCCATACTGCCTACCTCAGTGGACTTTGGTGAGTTAAGGTTCATGAAAAAAATTTTTTTTTCATGAAATTGTTTTTTAAGCTAAAAGCCTTATAAGTGTTTCCATGTGATCAGGTTTCCCCTATAGACTGAATCATCCTGGGCCTAAAACCAAGATAACTTCAAGAGGGTCTTGGCAGGAGGTGAGACTGGCCACACTAACTTGGCAGGAATTGCAGCCCACGAAAATGTCTCCTGGGCAATTCTGAGGTTCCTGGACAGGGGGTACCCCCCTTCAGTCTCTTTTGATCTGAGCAAGGGGTCTGCACCCCATTCTGGGAAAACGAACCCTTATACACAGGCCTCGCATACTCTCTCCCCCTTGACCCCATCACCCTGGCTACACCTGGGGGGACTAGGAGGGGGCCGTGCTCCTGGGGTAGCTGGCTGGCCAGCAGCTCCCCAAGCCTGCCCTGCCCTCTCCTGAGTGGAGGTCTGGACTCAGGAGCACCGAGGGAGCCCAACACTGCCGAGGGCCTTGGGGACGGAGGGAGGGTAGCTCCTGGCACACCTCCCGGCTGATGGGGGTGAGGATACCGGGGCAGGGCTTCTCTGCCTCCTGCTTCTCCAGCTGTTTGTTTCCTTTCTCAGTAAACCCCTGCTCAACAAGGCAACCTGAGAGTGCTGATGTGTCTTGCAGCTTAAAGCAGCCCAATTGTCAAGGGAGAGTCTCAAGATCTCTCCAGAGGGAGTGGGAGTTTGCTCAGAGCAAAGGCTCCAGCTACTCGAGGAATGGAAACATAGCTCAGTCTGTTGCTGGGGACTGTAAACAAGGTCATGGTGCCTCCCCACAGCAGTCAACACTGCAGCTGGAAACAGAGCAAGGAAGATCTCTCTGTGCCTCCATGGAGGGATCCACTGCACGCCTCCCCAGGTGAAAAGCGTGAGGCTCAGAACAGTGTGTATCACCTGTCACTTACATAGCAAAACGCAATCCATAAACTATCTTGGGAATATCACACATAATCTAATGACATTGGTTGTCTATGAGGAGGGGCGCCATGGTGAGAGAAAGAATTCTCTCTGTAATAATGGTAATAACTTAAAAAAATTGTTTTTAATGTATGTATTTATTTTAATTGGAGGATGATTACTTTTCAATATTGTGATGGCTTTTGCTGTACAGCTTGAATCTTGAAATCACCTACTTAAATAATCATGTCAGAAAAAAGTTTTTAAGAACATGGCCGATGACGTTGAGCCATCCTGGGTTTGAGTTTGGCTCCATAACTTATTGCTGTGTGATATTGAACACATTATTCCGCCTCTTTCAACTCATTTTTCTCATCTGTGAAATAATAACATGAATGCTTCCGGATAGAGCGGTTGTAATACTCTGCCCTGCCTGGCATGTAGTAGCCATTCGATTTTGGTTGGCTATTGCTGTCATTGCCAGTCGCCCCATGAGGCACTTTTCACTTTCCTCCTCAAGTTCCACGCTCCTTAAGCTACAAAACTTCAAAGCAGCACTTTTGTTGGCATTTTTGCTCCGCACCCCACCCCCCCATACTCCCTGGTGGCTCAGTCAGTAAAGAATCTGCCTGCAGTGCAGGCGACCTGGCTTTGATCCCTGGGTTGCTAAGATCCCCTGGAGTAGGAAATGGCAAACCACTCCAGTATCCTTGCTGGAAAAATCCCATGGACAGAGGAGCCTGGTGGGCTGCAGTCCTCTGCTCTACCCAAATTAGCTCTTCTTTATACGATGCATATATATTTCTGTATACGATGTAGTTGTTTTACAGCAGGAGTTGGGGATGGGGCACAAGAGGATTGAATCCACATTTTAGCAGTGGAAGTCCTTTTTTTTTCAAATGTAGATGTTCTTATTTCTGTGAGATAAAAGGGTAACACATCCACTGTGAGAGTTACTCCGTCAAGCACAGGCAGTTTGGCACTGCACACCGTAGGTGGGTTGAAGGAACACGCCTGCTTATAGCGTGTGTTACTGTTCGGCCAGCTGCCAGTGTGTTGCGTTGTGTTCTGCTCTGGGTATCTCGTTGAGGCCTGAGAAGAGGAGAAGCAGGGTCGTGGCCGATCCCACAGTTCTATTTGTGTCTGCACCTATCTTTTCCTCCCCTCTCATTTCCATGAAGGAGGTGTCCCTTCCATATCAAAGTCCACCCCTACCCTGTGGATTGGATTCCACACCTCTAATCTTCTCGGGGACCTTGTTCCCTTGGAATCCTCCTTCTGCAGCAGTTCAAAGGCTGTTCAGGGTACAGTGGTGACCCTGCAGATATAATTCCTTTTTCAACTGAGCATTCCAGTGCCTGAGGCCCGGAACAGTTCAGAGGTGGAGGTGAGATTCGGATGAGGTTGCCTGACACTGCGCTCGGTCATGTCCGACTCTTTGCAACCCCGTGGACTGGAGCCTGCCAGGCTCCTCTGTCCGTGGGCTTCTCTAGCAAGAATACTGGAGTGCGTAGCCATTTCCTTCTCCAGGGGACCTTCTCAACCCAGGGATTGAACCCACGTGTCCTGTCTACTGCATTGGTAGGTGGATAATTTTATCATTGTTTTTGTGGGTTTCCATGAGGAAAACGAGATGTCTGTATTCTCTTGCTTGTTAACCCTCTGGCTCTGAGTCTACCCCTTCACTGATGTCACTCAGACCAAGTTCACCAGTGAACCTCATGTTCTCAAATGAAGTGAGCTATCTTTCACCCTTGATTACACAATGTCTCAGTAGCCTTAGTCAACACTGAATACTCTCACATACGTACTTCTACATTTACAATGGAAAATCAGCAAGGACCTTCTGTATAGCACAGGGAACTCTGTTCAATGTTATGTAGCAGCCTGGATGGGAGGGGAGTTTGGGGGAGAATGGCATACATATGTGTATGGCTGAGTCCCTTTGCTGTCCACCTGAAATTGTCACAACATTGTTAATCGGTTATGTTCCAATATAAACAAAAAGTTGAAAATGAAATAAAGGGCTTCTCTGGTGGCTCAGTGGTAAAGAATCCCCCTGGCAATGTAGGAGATACAAGAGATGAGGGTTCAATCCCTGAGTTGGGAAGATCTCTTGAAGGAAGAAATGGTACCCCACTCCAGTTTCTTGCCTGGAAAATTCCATGAACAGAGAAGCTACAGTCCATGGGGTCCCAAAGAGTCAGGCATGACTGAGTGACTGGGCACACACATCCACACTTTCCCTAAATCTTCCTCCCAAGAGGCTTCTCAGAATAGAGCCCACCTGAGCCTATGTCCAATAGGTTAGATATATTTGGACAATTTTGCTTTACCCTGTTCCCCACCACCATTACCTACTTTTCGAACATTCTGTAATCATTCCAGGTCCTGCCTTTCCCCCCCTAAAATGTCTGCCTACATTTTAGGGACCAAAAAAAAAAATACACTGTTCTTTCTGTATGGGGGTTATTAGTAAATACACTTTTAAAAAAAGCCTAAATTTCTATTCTTATTTGAGGTGCTTTGATAAGTGTGAAACCACCTTCTGTCTGGCCTGAGCGCTGCAGCAATTATCCGATTCTTCAGTGAGCTTCTTACTGGTAGCTGAGAACCTGAAATTCACATCAATTCTTTCAGCCTTCTGGGAGAATCTATCAGGAGGTAAAATCAATAATGCAGATAATTCAAACGTTCTACCAGCCCACACATAATTTCTACTAGCTTGTTTCTCCCCAGCGCTGGCAGGATAACACCCTATGCAACACAGATAATAAACAAAATCAAATTACTGCTCTCAAATTTGTGGCTTGTTCCTGGGTTTGCTCATATGGTTGTTTATGAGGGAGTTCTAAACTGTGGAGGGAGTATTTTTTCACCTTATTTCCAGTAACTGTTCTATTTTTCTCAATTTCAAATAGGATTACTCACAGAATAGACACTGTTTCGAATTGGAAAATTTCTCCCAAGGTCTTTATTAATCTTCATTTTTCTCCCATGGACAATAGGAGAGCACACGTAGTTTTCCCACAATGGGATTGCCCTTGGAGAAGACCTTGCAGGTGCTTCACTCAGGGCTGTGACATGAGCAGCTACTTAGACGTTTGTGGGTCACCAGCCCAGGAGAATAGCTCTCAGATGGGAAATCAGCATGATGATCAATGTGTGTGTGGACTTGGGTGTCATAAAGGCCTAGGTCTGAATCTTAGCTTTGGTGCTATGGTTGACACTGATTAAGACTTGACCTCTCTAGGTTTCAGTGTTCTCATCGCGACACTGGGGCTTTTCATGGCACCTACCTCTTAGCGTTGCTATGAGGAGTAAATGAGCTAATCCATGTTCAAAGTGCTTATTATACAGAGATTGGGACATACAGAGAGTGAAAGTGAAAGTGTTAGTTGCTTAATCATGTCTGACTCTTTACCCACCCCATGGATTATAGCCTATGTCCATGGAATTCTCCAGGCAAGAATACTGGAGTGGGTTGCCATTCCCTTCTCCAAGGGATCTTCCTGACCCAGGGACAGAACCTGGGTCTTCTGCATTGCAGGTGGATTCTTTGCATCTGAGCCACCAGGGACCATCATTAGTCACAGGAGCTGGAGGACTGCTGCTCCCCTGAGTATACCTGTTCTAGCCTGGAAGCCATCTATGTGCACCCAAGGGCCATCTGATCTACCGTCCATCAGAAAGATCTTGTGGGGATGGATGCCCTCCAGTGGGTCTGGTCTGTTTCCATGGTTACCTCTGGGTGCAAAAGGCAGCTGCATCTGTGCAGAAATCTGGTCTTATCTGTGAGGTCTCTGCCTCTCTGGCCAGAGGTGGAAATGCAAAGAAAGGGAGAAGGGCCTCTGTCCTTGTGGAGCCTCCTGGGGGCTAACTCAGCTTGTCCCCACTCTTTGTCTGCTCTCAGGATGCCAGGGCGTTAAGGACATTGAGAAAGAGCAGATCCGGGCAGCAATGTCAACAGCAGGACAGAAAGAAGACCCGGTGGTCCCAGTCAATCAAGGAATAACAATGATAAGAATAAAACATGTTTAAAGATTAAAATCATAGCTGCCACCTATTGAAGACTTGCTATTTGTTAGGACTTGTGTTCAGAACTCTGCATGCACCATTCCCTTCTCCTACTGTGAGGCAGGTACCATGCTTTTCCATGTCATAGATGAGACTAAGAAACAGAAAGGTGCCTATGGTCTCAGTTAGTAAGTATCAGAGCCAGAATTTGAACACAGGTTTTCTTGAGGGGAAAATGCACAAAACATTCTAAACCCTTGGTTTACCTACCCCCCAGCTGATGCAGGGCTCAAGGAAACTCACGTGTCCAAGGATGTTCATTGTAGATGTTTGGACAATGTCCCTAGTGTGTCCATCAGCAGGGGAATGAATGAACCAAGGTTGGAATACTCTGTGGCCATTAAAAAGATGACATGATTTGGGCTTCCCTGGTGACTCAGACAGTAAAGAACCTGCAATGCAGGAGATCCAGGCTTGATCCCTGGGTCGCTAAGATCTTCTGGAGAAGGGAATGGCAACCCACTCCTGTGTTCTTGCCTGGAGAATCCGCATGGATACAGGAGCCTGGCAGATTACAGTCCATGGGGTTGCAGATTCAGACACGACTGAGCTACTAAGCNTAAGGACATTGAGAAAGAGCAGATCCGGGCAGCAATGTCAACAGCAGGACAGAAAGAAGACCCGGTGGTCCCAGTCAATCAAGGAATAACAATGATAAGAATAAAACATGTTTAAAGATTAAAATCATAGCTGCCACCTATTGAAGACTTGCTATTTGTTAGGACTTGTGTTCAGAACTCTGCATGCACCATTCCCTTCTCCTACTGTGAGGAAGGTACCATGCTTTTCCATGTCATAGATGAGACTAAGACACAGAAAGGTGCCTATGGTCTCAGTTAGTAAGTATCAGAGCCAGAATTTGAACACAGGTTTTCTTGAGGGGAAAATGCACAAAACATTCTAAACCCTTGGTTTACCTACCCCCCAGCTGATGCAGGGCTCAAGGAAACTCACGTGTCCAAGGATGTTCATTGTAGATGTTTGGACAATGTTCCTAGTGTGTCCATCAGCAGGGGAATGAATGAACCAAGGTTGGAATACTCTGTGGCCATTAAAAAGATAACATGATTTGGGCTTCCCTGGTGACTCAGACAGTAAAGAACCTGCAATGCAGGAGATCCAGGCTTGATCCCTGGGATGCTAAGATCTTCTGGAGAAGGGAATGGCAACCCACTCCTGTGTTCTTGCCTGGAGAATCCGCATGGATACAGGAGCCTGGCAGATTACAGTCCATGGGGTTGCAGAGTCGGACACGACTGAGCTACTAAGCACAAGCACAGTACAGGCAAAGCCAGATGAAGCCCCGCCGCCCTCAGCTGGCAGTGCACCAGACGCTTCAAGCATCTGAACAACCTCCGTCTTCAAAACACCTGGTGGACTGCCTTGGCTTCTTTTCCATCAGCTCCAGAGCTGCCAGCTCTCTGGGGAGACGATGCTTTCTCCAGATTACTACAAATGAAAGACCTGATTCTCTGCCTGCTCTTTTTTTTCCCCTTCCCCTATTTACTATAATCAGGAAGTCATGTTTTTCATTTAGGATAAGGCAATTATTTTTCTGCTGATGAAGACTAGCAGAAAGCAAACTGAGCCTCATTTCCACATTAATGTTATGGGGACTGAATTGACTTCCGGGGTCTCACCCCCTCTCTCTTCTGGATCTATACTTTATCTGACAAAGGCATCAGACACAACAGCTGCCACCAAAATGGCATGGGCAGTGTAAATGACTGTGATCCTTTGTTCCTCACCGGGGAAATGATGAACAGAAGTCAGCGTCTGCTGCCCTGGGCTCTGCTGTCGTGTGGTCTAAGTTTATGTATAGGTCTAGTTAATGGCCTGCCCCGCCCAAAGGAGCAGTGTAATATATATGGAAATCAATTTGTATTTTTTTCGCTTGCCTGGAACTCATTTTTTTATTTGCTCTGACTGAATAGGCAGGCAAATCTTTGCAAAGGGAAATGAATAAGAAACAGCAGCTCTCTTTAGTGATCAGAAGTCCAGGTCAACTGTCTCATGATTAAACAAAGAGCAAACAAAAATGGTCTGAAAGTGCTTTCTTTTCTTTCAGAGAGAGAATCTCAATGATCCGGTCTACTGTGTACAATGTCAACATTTCTGAGAACCTTGGAGAGCCCCAGGAACCAAGTTGCCTTCATGGGTCACGATCAGAGCTGAGGAAAACATTCTGTTCTACATCTTGAGCTTTGCCTTAGAAACCCAAGCCCCGCACTCTGGGCTCCCAGCACTGTAAACTAGCAACCTTTGTTCAAAAGCCTCAGTCAAAATGTATTCCCTCTATTTCAGTTCTTCTCTTTTCGCCAGATTATGTTCTTAAAGGTGTGTCTGCCAAGACTCAAAACACTCTTGAGATTTATATGCTGTCAAAACTTTCATGGGTTCAAGGTGAAGGCACACTTAGAGAGAGCTGATGCATGGAAATGGGACCATTTGTCTGAATAAACACCATAGAAAGCACTATTCAAATCCATAGAAAACGCTCTTTCTCCAAACTCAGGAAGAAGCTGCATTCTGTCCTTCCTTTCTTCTAAAGAGAATTAAGACTCTGTGTGTCTTGACTAAAATGTCCAGGATCTGCTCTTTCTCTCCCTGACATTTAGAGTAACCTTTGATGAATTACTCAACCTTTCCTCATTCGAGATGAAGAGGAAGTGCAGAGGACAATTATTAATTCAGCCACTACAATGTTAGAAGACATAGATAATGATGACTCTAAAGGTCCTTAAGAATATGTAATGCTAGGTGGATACTTAAAACCTTCTCTGGGTTTTCAAAATTCTCTTTGGAATTAGTTCTGTGCAGATATGCCTCTCTGGATCTATTCTCATCTTGAATTGAGTACCCCTCCTTTCAAACTCTCATGATCTACAATTTGAAGTTGTTCTGACAATTAAAAAAATCACCTGCCCACTGCATCATCACCAGATTTTCCTCTCCAGGCCATTTCAAGAAGAATGTGTCTCATATTCCTTTGTGAGAGAACAAACTGGTTATTCCTTATATCTTATCAACAAGCGGTACGATACAGAAAAGAAGTGTAATGAAATCAGAAGCTTGGAAATACCCGTAATGGCTTTGTCTCATGTTTTTATTTTGGGTATAATAAAGTGCCACATGGAGGAGGCGATGGCACCCACTCCAGTCCTCTTGCCTGGAAAATCCCATGGACGGAGGAGCCTGGTGGGCTGCAGTCCATGGGGTCGCCAAGAGTCGGACACGACTGAGCGACTTCACTTTCACTTTTCACTTTCATGCATTGGAGAAGGAAATGGCAACCCACCCCAGTGTTCTTGCCTGGAGAATCCCAGGGACGGGGGAGCCTGGTGGGCTGCTGTCTATGGGGTCGTACAGAGTTGGACACGACTGATGCGACTTAGCAGCAGCAGCAGCAAAGTGCCACAGACATTAATCCAGGCACTGAGAGAGCTTCTGAAGATATTAAAAGAACTTGCTAAATTTCTTTAGAATTAACCCAAAGGAGCAGACCTTTCTTCTCATGAGAATTATTTGGTTTAAAGATTAGTGGAGGGAAAATTAATAGTGTTTTACTTCACATTTCATTTCCTGTATAAATGTTTTGTGGTACCATATTTAATTGCTTTCTTCCCACTGTTCCCCCCACCCAAATTCTCTCTTTCACCTTTTCTAGCCTCTTCAACCAAGTCAAAAGCTCATGTCTCCTTTTGCCATTTCTGTTTCCCTTTCTTGTTTCCACTCTAGTTGTCCTGTTCACCCCATCATCTGCATCACCTGAATTCCAGGTGCGCTGCGCCTTTCCCCCCGGGCGTGAAGTCATTCTTCAACAGTGAGAGATGCATGAACTGGCCCATGTCAAATGGTCAAATGCCACTTGCTGATTATTCACCCAGATGCAGGGAATGGACTCAGATTTTGTGCTTTGGGATACTAATCTTGAGCTCTCTTACTTTAGAACACAATTACAATTTGTTGAATAAGGATGTGTCAGCCAGCCAAGACTGGGGATTGGGAGGTGTGCTCGGTGGAATGCTTTAACACCCTCCCGAGGGAGGGCAGGGACCAGAGTTCTGGTTTGTTCCACCCACTCTGGAGCAGTGGGGTGCTAGTAAAGGGTGCCCAAGAGACTGACCTGGGGTCTGCACCCGGACCAGAATGACTGCTGCTACTGCTGTTCATCTATATTACTATTTTAACTTGGAAAAATGGAAACTTCTAAGGCAATGAATCTATCTATACTCATTTTCAGACGACTGATCCTGGTGGGAGGTTTGCCCTGGATGCTGTCTGCCTCCCGAAAGGTCTCCTTTCCTTGACTCGTCACAGTAGGCCAGAGCCTTGTGATACTGGGCCCAAAATATGACCTGGAGGTAGAATGGATTTGGGTCCTCAAGCTCTCTGCTCTGGTTTCCATAGAAATGAGTGTGTGTGGGAGGAGGGGGGCAATATCCACCACAAGAGGTCTTAGAGACTTTATTTTGAGAGTGCCATCATGTAACAAATGACGTAGCACTCAGCAAAAGTGGATTTTTTTTTTCATTTTTAAAAGAAAACTTTACTGAGGTGTGTTCTTATCACACACACATACAAATAATTGTATTCTTACCTTGTTATTCCAATTGAAAGCTGAAAGTTGGAGGAGGGCATAGCACAGGAATTGACTCCTCTGTCTACTCATGACAGACTGGTCACTTGACCCTTTAGTGGAGATGGCTGTCGATTGAAAAAAAAAACAAACCACAACCTTAAAGTTGACAATTATGTGTTTCTTTTGCTGCACAAAACAGAGGACTTAAGCCCAGAAGACAGCCCCTCACATAGCTCTGAGGGACTGCTCTGAACAGGTAAGGTAGAGGGCAGGATATGTAGGGATTTTTGCAACAAAAACAAGATAGTAGGAATATCAAAAGATTACTGTTAATTAAAGAAAACCAGGCATCTCGAGTTAATGAATTTAGTGCTCTTCTATATATGGGCAGATCTAAGAGTTTGGACTCACTGGAATCACACCTTTGCTATACATCTTAACTATCTGGGGCCAGTACCCTGCTTTCCTCAATCCTAAATCCCCTCTGAGTGCACAGTTTGTGGCTGCAGTGGACGATGGCTAGATGGTTGCAACGTCCTTTATTTACTTATACAGGAGGCAACATTTGTAACCCACAGCTGGATGTCAGTGGCTTGCAGTGTTTGCCTCTCTGCATTAGCTGCAATTTGCATCAGTAGCGCTTTGGGTCAGTAGACTGGTAGCCTGCTCTACTTCCATCACTTTTCTCCTGATACTCACACCCTGGTAAAGTACTTTGTTTGTTTAGTGCAGACGTCTCCAGAATGGCATTGCTCTTTTTGTGGCAAAAAGATCAGGACAAATGGAGTAAGGGTTATATAAACATACTTTGAAATTTTTTTGAAAATTGAGGATTTGGTCAGAACATGATTTGGTTAACTCATGTAAGATTATTTTTTTCTGTGAAAATTCAGCAAAAGTTTTTAAAGGCATAATTGACTTCATTGATCTGGGTGACTTTGGCTAAGGCTTTCCATTTCCCTGTTGCAATCATACCCACTTAAAAATAATTCATTTTTGTGGTTGTTGTTTTTAAACTTGATGGAAAAAGATGACTAATTCATGGCAGTTGAGTTCCAGATTCTGAACAGAGGGTTTAACAATAATTTATT
Source organism: Redunca redunca (assembly GCA_006410935.1). NCBI lineage: Eukaryota > Metazoa > Chordata > Mammalia > Artiodactyla > Bovidae > Redunca > Redunca redunca. The sequence goes on along the minus strand of SJYQ01001102.1, from coordinate 379,850 downwards.
ATACTTTACATAGTTACATTTAATTTATTACAATTATTCTTGAAGTTTTGGGAGAAAATTCAATACCAACTGGAAAGTGAAGTCGCTCAGTCGTGTCCGACTCTTTGTGACCCCACGGACTGTAGCCTACCAGGCTCCTCCCTCCATGGGATTCTCCAGACAAGAGTACTGGAGTGGGTTGCCATTTCCTTCTCCAGGGGATTGAACCCGGGTCTCCCACATTCCAGGCAGATGCTTTAACCTCTGAGCCACCAGGGAAGCCAATTGGAAAGCTGTAATTAAAAGAGCATGGAGGAGCAGGGGCACTTGAGTTGTGTCCACATCTCTGCGACCCTATGGACCGTGTGTAGCCCGCAAGGCTCCTCTGTTCATGAGATTCTCCAGGCAAGAGTACCGGAGTGGGTTGCCATGCCGTTATTCTCCAGGGGATATTCCTGATCCAGAAATCGAACTCGAATCTCTTAGTTCTCCTGCATTGGCAGGTGGGTTCTTTACCACTAGTGCCACCTGGGAAGCCCCAGTAACATCATAAAGGGAAAGAAAAGGGAAGAAAGGGAAAGAAAAAAGGCTACCATTTATCAAACTTCTGTTGTGTGCCAAACTAATTCACAGATATTGGGGGGCTTCCCTAGTGGCCAGTGGTTAAGACTCCATGCCCCCAATGCAGGGGGCCTGGGTTCGATCCCTGGCCAGGAAACTAGATCCCACATGCCGCAGCTAAAAATCCTGCATGCCGAGACAAAAAAGCGAAGGTCTCACATACTGCAACCAAGATCTGGCTCAGCCAAAGAAACAAATAAATATTAAACAAAACCCCCAAAGTTAACAGACACTATCTCACGTGAAAACACATAATTTCAGAGATTTGCTCTGTAAGGGAAAGAGATGCCATTGTTGCTGCTTCCCCCCAAGTGCAGAGATACCTGCATTGATCGAGTGTTTTCTATGTCCCAGGCACTCTTCCAAGCCTCTACATCTACTCACACAATTCATTATCCCCATTTACAGATAAGGAAACTGAGGCACGGGTGATAGCAACTCATCCAAGGCTATCTAGTTGTAAGTGGCAGAGTCAAGTTCCAAACTCAGAGAGTTGGGCTCTAGAATTCATATTCTTAACCACATCCCCACACTGCCTCTTGTCACTAAGAGGCAGTTCATTCATTAAGCAAATATTTGATGAGCATCGACTCTCTGAAGCCATTATTCTTTCTTGAGGATTCTAAGCCAAATGAGATAACGCTCTTATCCTTGAGAAGCTTAAAATATACATAGATGTTCAGGAATGTGCCTGCAATCAGTGACCACATTCAACCCAAGAACTTTACAACTAGCTCCTGTTTCCTGGAAGTGTTCACACTTCCATTCAAATCACTGGGCAGCACCTGGCAAGAGGGACCCCTTGCTCCTGGCTTCTTCTCTAGAGGCCCTACTCTGGTCCTCTCTGAGGGTAAGGAATCCAGGGCCCATGGGCTTCATCCACCTGGAGTCTGGCCCCCAACCCCTCCCTTCTAACCTCCCTGCTGGGTACCCAGGAACTTGTAATCCCTGCAAAGCCCTGATCCTACTTCCAGAGCTTGCATTGAAAGCAAGCTCCTTTGAGGCAGATTTCAGCCCCCAGCTACAGATTCCTCAGCCAGAGAAGGGGCCAAGGGCATTGATTTGGAGGAGGAGAGCATAAATGGAACATGGACTTGTGGGTTCACAGGGACACGTGTTCATGAGGACTCTTGCCGAGCAAGACTGACATGGGGGCAGGAAGAGGAGTCCCAGACTGGGCAGCTCAGCCCACTGCCATGTTCAGCGTAGATCTCCAAAGACACAGAGAATCCTACCTTAGAACCTGGCCTTTCAGGTTGTTATGAAGATAATCTGTTGAGATAAGAGAACGTATTTTCCCTAAGTGTGATAACTTTTTTTTTATCAAACTTTAAAAAGTAAGTATATGGTACGACAGTTTCCATTTGCACTCTTACCCAGGCCCCACAAGCCTGTTCACAGGTTTTGAACGGGCAGTTGTCCAATCTCAGCACTTTTTAGGATTCGTTCCACATGGGGTTTCAAAGTCCCTCTGCTTCCTCTGCCATCACCCCCACTTCTCCCAACTGGCCACTGAAGCCCCTACAATGAGTGCTCCTTGGCCACTGGGGGGCCTCACCACGTCCTCCTCCCCCATCAGCTCCCTCCCACCCGGTGGGTTCCATGCGCCACTGTTTTAGCCACTTCCCAGGCTGTCTGTCCCTCTTACCTCCCCCAGTCTTGGCTGAGCCCTCATTCATCTGGAACTTGCACCCCAGTGGCTGAACTCTGCCGAGGAATCTCCACAATCAGCAGGAAGGAGTCAGCAGCCTCAACTGAGCTGAAGACTGGTCCCCCAAAACTTACAGCTCAGTCTCCCAGTCTCTAAAATAATGATGGAATCCTTCTCTGTTTTTCCCAATCTCTGAAACCCTTCTTTACTTCACTCTCAGTGACTAACTGTGTTTCTTGTTTCACAGAGAAAATAAAATCCATCTGTTTGGAGAAGCCTCAACATCCTAGTTTTAACCTGGAATCCTCTCAGCCTTCCTCGTGCATTCCTGTTACAACAGTGTAGGCAGGGGTGCCTTCCTCCCATGGGGGCCAATCGCATCCCACTTCTGTGGCTCTCTCCCTCTTTGTCCCCAGATTTCAGTGTTCTTCCCTCCTTCTTGAGCCATAAACATGTGCTTTTGTTGTTGTTATTCAGTTGCTCAGTCATGTCCAACTCTTGGTGACCCCATGGACCGCAGCACTCCAGGCTTCCCTGTCCTTCACCATCTCCTGGAGTTTGCTCAGACTCAGGCCCATTGAGTCAGTGATGCCATTCAACCATCCCATCCTCTGTTACCCCCTTCTCCTTTTGCCCTGAATCTTTTCCAATGAGTCGGCTCTTCACATTAGGTAGCCCAGGTATTGGAGCTTCAGCATCAGCATCAGTCCCTCCAGTGAATATCAAGATTGAATATTGTTCTAATGTGGACTTTCCCTTCAGCTGCTGCATTGCTGCCTCATTCTTCACCCCTCCTTTACTCCCGACCTGAGTCAGTCTGGCTTCCACTGCCAACATTCCAATGAACTGGACCTCCTTGATGTTAGATCCCTTGGTCCACTTCTCGGTCCGCATGTGATGCAATCTGCATTGTGTAGGTGCACTGTTGGAGAGGTCTCCTCTCTCAAAATCTTTGACATGCCACTCTCCTCTGATGATTTCCCCCCGATTTCCCTTCCTGGCTCTTTCCCTCTATTCACCCTGCAAATGTTGAACATCCTCTGCGCTCATTCCCAGCCTTCCATGGTCTCTCCCTGGGATCTCACTAACTCCCATGGTCCCCATCCAGACCTCTCTTCTGCTCCAGCTTTATATTTATCTACTGCCAGTTTGACATCTTCCTACAGATGTCATCTGGGCAGCTCGAAGTCAACAAGATCACAGTTTCACTGCCACTGCTCCATAATCTGGCTCTGATGACCTCATATTCCTGTGTCTTTCCACACTCACCACTCCAGCTCAGCAATATTCTCCTCCTCTAAGAGTCTCAGGAAGCTGGGCTGGCAGAGTAACTTTCTGAGGTGCTAACTCACATGGGGTGCTGAAACATTGCTGGAGTCAGTCATAAACACAACGTTGGTTCATGCAGGTTTCCATTCCTATCTCCTGTCACTGGCAAAATGTCAGCAGGCCCTATTTCCAACTGGTACACATATTAGATACCTTATTTAGAATTTGAATATGTGACAAGAAAAATTGATTGTTATTTATTACCCTCCACAGCCTAGTAATAGAGGATTTTTCAAAGCTAGGTGTGGACAATATCTTCATCCTTCAAGTTTTTGAGATGCCTGAAGAAATTGTTAAGTTGTGGCAGAAATATCAAACATGGAGTGAGATGCTGGAACAGAAGTAAGTTGGCTTTTCATAAGAAAGAGAAGAAGACTGGGGACAGAAGAGATTGAGCTTTAAGGGACAGGGGGCAGGAGGCAGGAGCTGAGGAAATTACTAAAAAACAAGAACAGAGAAGGACAAGATATTTGGGGAAGACATTTCTTCAGATATCTTTAATATACTGATACCTTCTAAACTCATTTCTCTAGCCAAGATCTCTCTCCTGAGTTCTAGACTTGGAGCCAGGTGATAAGAAAAACCAGCACTTATAACCAGCTTCCCAGGTGGCGCAGTTGGTAAATAATCTGCCCATGCAGGAGACACAAAAGACACAGGTCTGGGTTGGGAAGATCCCTTGGAGGAGGAAATGGCATCCCACTCCAGTGTTCTTGCCTGGAGAATCCCCATGGACAGAGGAGCCTGGCGGGCTACAGTCCATGGGGTCGCAAAGAGTTGGACATGACTGAGCACACACATGCGCACACACACACACACATCACTTACAAAGTCACTCTTACTACATTCTGGCAACTAAGCTAAGTGCTTTACCTATGTAAACTCAAGTCATAGAGGCATCACAAATTCAACTGAAACAGTATTCCTCATCTATCTGCCATTTCCAGATCTCTCCATGCTGATACAATCTTAGTTCACCTCCAGGATTCCTATTCTCAGCAACTGGCAAGCCTGTCCACTCCACTCCTTGCATTCTCCATCATCATTGTCTCTAAGAGCCTCTTAATGCTTTTGCAGGACCCACTCCGGCCTCTTTGCCACATATTCTCCACCTTCCTACAGAGTGAGAAGTCACAATCACAAATCTGATGTTAACAGTGCATAGCTTCAAGCTTTCCAACATTTCCCATTGCTTTTAAGATGAAGTCCAAATCTCTCTCTCTGGTTGTTTCCATGCCCAAGCTGGTCCAGCCCACTCCTCCACCTCTTCTCATGTTCACTTCATTTCCTTCCTTCCCCAGTGCTCCAGCTCTGGGGGCCTTTTAAGTTTTTCTAGAACTCCCTGGCACCTTCCCAGCTCGGACACTCTTTCTGTTTGGATGGCTCTTTGGGTGGTGACTTTTACAAAGTAGTTGGTTATTAAAGGAGCCACTTCATGCTAGAACTGATGGAAGCAGAAATTCTGTTAGAGATGTTGAGAATTCTCTGTTCCAGAGGGCTCATTCTTCTTAAAACAAAATCTTAAGGTTAAGAAAAAAGGCACAGGGCATCTGAATTCCAACGGGCTGGGGAAACCTCCGCATCCTAGATAACTGCACCTCTTCCGCCTCTCACAGCTGAAACCAGATTGAAGACAGTGCCAGAGTGTCTTAAAAAGGTGTCTTAAAAGGTGTCTTCCCCTGAAAACCCTGCAGGGGAAGGGCCAGCCTGGGCCCTTGGATTTGGCAGGCTCTGGACTCAGCATGAGGAGGAGTCCCTGATCTTGGCTCAGGGAGTCTTTGCTTACTTCTGCATTATGGATTCTGATTAGAACCTGCCAGAGGGACATCTAAGAGCTCTTAGATGCCCTAAACTAGATCTTCTTTAGCCCACATTATTCATTTCTACTATGTTCCAGGAATGCCCTGAACGTGGCCTATCTACTGGATGCTGTTAATACATACTGAATGCTATAGACAATGTAACCTAGTCTACATTCTATATGTTATATAGTATATAATGAATACTATACCTATATTCTGTACACTTTATAAGATATATTAAACAGTACACATTATAGTATATATACAATTGATAATAAAATGTATTAGATGGGTATTATATCTATTGGCAGTAAATAAATATATGTTGAATGAGGAAAGATACCTCAATATAATAAAGGCCATATATGACAAACCCACAGCTAATATCATACTCAGTGTTGAAAAGTTGAAACCATTTCATCCAAGATCGGCAATAAGACAAGGATGCCCATTCTCACCAATTTTATTTCACACAGAGGTGGAAGTCCTGGCCACAGTAATTAGGCAATAAAAAGAAATAAAAGGGATTGAAATCAGAAAGAAAGAAGTAAAACTTTCATTGTTTGCAGATGATATAATACATACAGAAAATCCTAAAAACACCACAAAAAACTATTAGAATTACTAAATGAATTCAGTAAAGTTGCAGGATAGAAAATTATTATACAGAAATCTGCTTTATTTCTACTCACTAAAAGTGGGCTTTCAGAAAGAGACATTAGGGAAAAAATCCCATTTACAATTGCATCAAAAAGAATAAAATATTTAGGAATGATTCTAATCAAAGAGATAAAAGACTTGGAGAACTATAAGATATTGATCAAAAAAATTGAAATGTCATGAACAAATGAAAAGATAAACCATACTCATATCTTTTGGAAATGTTAATGTTGTTAAAATGATCATACTCTGCAAGGCAATCTACAGATTCAATGCAATCCCTATCAAAATATCAATGACATTTTTCACAGAGCTAGAATAGGGCTATAATCCTAAAATTTGTATGGAAATGCAAAAGACCCAAATATACAAAACAATCTCGAGAAAGAACAAAGCTGGAAGTATCATAAGTTCTGATTTTAAACTATAATGCAAAGCTACTGTAATCAAAATAGTATGGTACTGACATAAAACATACCCATAGATAAGTGGAACAGCATAGAGAGCCCAGAAATAAACCCATGCTTATATGGTTAATTAATCTATGACAAAGAAGCCAGGAAAATACAATGGGAAAAAGACAGCTTCTTCAGTAGATGGTATTGGGAAAATCGAATAGCTTAAAGCATCACCATGAAACTGGACTACTTTCTCACTCTATACAGAAAAATAAATTTAAAATTAATTAAAAATCTGAAACTTAAAAGTCCTAGAAGAAAACATAGGCAGTATGCTCTTTGACATTGGTCTTAGCAATAGTTCTTTGGATCTGTCTCCTCATACAAGGGAAACAAAAGCAAAAATAAACAGTACTACATAAAATTAAAAGCTTTTACACAGCAAAGTAAACTAAAATGAGAAGGTAACCTACTGAATGGGAGAAGATGTTTACAAATAATTTATCCATTAAAGGGTTAACATGTAAAATATACAGAGAACTCATACAAGTCAACATAAAATGGGCAAAGGATCTGAACAGACTTTTTTTGGAGAAGACATACACTAAGTGGGTGAAGTGACAAACATATATATATTTTACTATAATAAAATTGTTTTTAATTCTCAAAAAAAAGAAGACATACAGATGGTCAACATGCACATGAAAAGGTGCTCAGCATCACTAATTATTAGTGTTGATGATGCAGAAGAAAAAGGGAACAGTTATGAACTGTTAGTGGGAAAGTAAATTGGTACAACCACTATGGCAAACAGTATAGAGATCCTCAAAAAAGTAAAAGTGAAGCTACCATATCATCCAGCAATTTTACTTCTGGATATTTACTGGAAGAAAACAGAAACACTAATTTGAAAAGATATGAGGACTGCCCTGGTGGTCCAGTGGTTAAGAATCTGCCTTGCAATGCAGGAGATGGGGGTTCAGTCCCTGGTGGGAGAGCTAAGATCCCACATGCCACGGAGCAACTAAGTGCACACACTGCAACTAGAGAGCCCGTGTGCCATAACGAAAGACACCGCATGACACAATGAAGATCCTGCATGCTGTAACTAAGACCTGATGCAGCTAAACAAGCAACATTTGCACCTCTATGTTTATTTCAACATTATTTACAAAAGCCAAGATGTACAAGCAACGTAAGCGTCTATCAACAGAAAAATGGATAAAGAAGATCTGGTATATAGACAATGTAATATTAATCACTTAAAAAGAAATGAAAAGTTGCCATTTGCAACAATGTGAGAGAATATTGAAGCAAGTAAAATAAGTCAGAGGAAGACAGATTCTGTGTGATCTTATTTATATGTGGAATCTAAAAGCCAAACAAAACAAGCTGAAAACAGACTCATAGATACAGAGAACAAAAGAATGGTCACCAGATGGGGAGAAGGTGAGAAGGTGGGTGAGATAGATGAAAGGGATTAAGAGGTACAAACCTTCAGTGATATAATAAATGAGCCACAAGGATGTAACATACAACGCAAGGAATATGGTCAATAATAATTTAATAACTTTGTGTGGGGACAGATGGTTACTAGTCTTACCATGGTGATCATTTCATAATGGATGCCAATGTCAAATACTATGTAATACACCTGAAACTAACTTCCTACTGTACATCAGATATATTTCGACTAAAAAATAATATATATATACTTTTGGAAGAATGAAAACAATATTTATTCAACACTATGAAGTTCTGCCAGAGCCTAGTCATTGAGGATTTATTCTTTCAACCCTTCTTTCTTAGCTGTCTCCTTAAGGCAGTTTCCTTCTTTTCCCAGTGTGTTCTGGTTCCTTTGGGACAAGGGAATTCTTTGGTTTACCCAAGTCTGAGCTCGAGGAGTGCTCCCATCAAGCGCACAGAGCTGAGCGTGCACCACGGAATGAAAGGCTGACAATTGGGGTATGAACCCTGGGAATATCAAGGCCACCAATGGATTTAGAGGGAAGCCAGCCATGCCTTAACAGAGGATCCAGAGGGACTGCTCCGAGTTCCCTGAGGTTCCTGATGCTCTTTTGCTTTCTTGAGAACAAAGTTAAAAGTCGTAGAACTGGAAAGGGTGTTAGCGACAGAGTCCGGTCCAACTCTCTCAGAAATTATAAGGCCCTACTTCCTGCTTCCCAAACCAAGTAGGAGAGGCAGGGGCTCTGATTCTTCCTTCATTCTTAACAGCAATAGTTTCTTTTCCTGGTTCTGGGTCGTCACCAGCTCCAGTGGCCAGAAAGCTTGAGAGTCCCTTCCAAGGTTCCCCGGGATGTTTGAGTGGAACAAAGGTGGAAAGGAGGGAGGGAGGGAAGGAGAGAGGAAGAAGGCATGAAGGAATAAATAAGGGGGAGTGGATGGATGCGCAAGAGCCTGGGAGCCATAACCACAGCTGGGGGGGCTGAACCCCCGGAGGGACATCCACCCCTCGCCCCCCTCCCATTCCCAGGCCGTCGCTCCTGAGTCCCCCGGCCGGCTGGGCGCCCCCAGGGAGGATGCGGGGGAGAGTTTGAATCGGGGACGGGTAGGGAGCGCGGCGAGGGCGAGGGGCGGCAGGGGGCCGAGAGGTGGGGAAGGGGAGGGCCTGGGAGGAGGAGAGGAGGGGCGCGGGGAGTGGGCGCGGCGGCGGGGGCGGCGGGCGCCTGGCTGCGGCGCGGGCGGGCCGGCTGGCGCGGGGACCCGATGCCGCCGCCGCCTCCTCGCGGGCCGGGGCTGCGCCGCCAGGGCTGAGCCGCCGGCGGAACCAAAAACCCAGCGGCCGCCGGGCGCGCCCGCAGCGCGGGAGGGACGATGGGCTGCGGCGGGAGCCGGGCGGATGCCATCGAGCCCCGCTACTACGAGAGCTGGACTCGGGAGACGGAGTCCACCTGGCTCACCTACACCGACTCGGACGCGCCGCCCAGCAACGCCGCCCCGGACAGCGGCCCCGAGGCGGGCGGCCTGCACGCGGGTGAGTGCGCCCGGCCCCGGGCGGCGGGGGCAGCGGGGCGCCAGGGCCAGCCCAGACCCCGCAGCGTTCGGTGCGGAACGGCGGCGGCGGTGGTGGTGGGAGGGGGAGGCGGGAGACAGGCAGACAGACAGACGGGACCTGCCTTGTGACCGACCCGCCCAGGCCCAGGGAGGGGGTGGGCCACCCAGAGACCCCCAGGGAAGCTGAGTTAATCCCCGAGCCTCGGGGGAACCCCGCACCTCCGAGCCCCCGCCGGTGCCCGCTCATTGGCAGGGTCGCATGGGGCGGGAGGAGAGCGCGCACGGCTCGCACGCCTTCTCCGCAGCCCACCCACGCCTCCAGCCCTCGGGATGCGCCGCCGCCAGGTTCTGGCCACTGTGCGCCCAGCCGAGGCTCTCCATCCACTGGCCTCTTGCCCCTCTCTCCGTTGATGTATAGACTGACCCAGATTACCTGGGTGCAGTCTTCCTCGTGGCTCCTACCTTTTCTCCTGTCTCGGGTTTTTGAAAACCAGAGCCCTAGTTCAGGGCATAATAAACACCGGCCGCACCATCACCAGTTCTGCACTTAAGCTACTTTACAAGCAGTTGTTTCCTATTGTGGAGAACTCCACCGTGCCCCAATGCTTAATAAGAGGCAGGGCATGAGAGTGGATTACGACTGTAAATTAAATACTCGTACCATTCCCCCTCTGGCAGAAATCTGACAGAAGAATATGCAGAGAACTTTTTGGACCAGTGACAAATAAGATTTTTTTTAAAAGCAGAGAGTAATGATTGTAGCGTAGAGATGGAATTAGATTAACTGTTGCCACAGTTTAATAATGTGTTTAATCACACCTTTAATCATGAACGCGTTGGTGATGTTAAAAGGAAAAAAACTTCCCTGCTTATTACATGGATGTTGTCAAAAGCCATATCAGTATTTGTATAAGAATGTTTTAACTGTTTCCTGACCCCTGTGTGTTGCTGGCATTTTGAAATATTGAAATCTAAAATAGAAAATGAGGTTAATTGCAAGAGTAACATATGTTATAAGGAGGAGGAAAGAAATGTCAACTGCTCTTAAACCATCCTCAGTCCTAAATTCCTGCCTCCAAAATAAGAGCTGACCCTTTTAATCCTGAGACTCTGTCTCCATCTTTTGGAACCAAGCTGGCTCTTTTTTCACATGAACTTTGTGATTCCCACCTCGCCACCCCCACCCCCTTTTAAAGCGAGAATTGTCAGGGAAAACTGCAAGGCAAACGCTACCTTTGTCTCTAATTCCTCTGACTCACAGTAGCAATGGTAATGGTCATTTTGTGTTGCTGATGCTTTCAGTGCATTTTCAAATGGTGTGTTGGCTGAATTCCATGTCAGAAGGAGGATAAGACATGAGCCTTCAAAACTGACCTGGAAAATGTTAGATGTAACAGCATGTCCCAGGGAGGTGTACTGAGGTAGTTCTTCAGGAGAGACTCAAAAGACCAGAGCTACACTCCTAGGAAATAAGGTTAAAAATATCTAACGTGGAAAAGAACAAAATATAGCTGCAGGGAATGGTTGCCTTGGTGACTGGAAGTATATGTGTGTCTGTACATGTGTACAAGTGTGGGAGAATTATTATGGGATGGCTAAATATGTCCATATTTTTTTGTTTCCAGTGCTTATTCATTTATTACTCTGCCATCCTGAGTCATGTCCCGTCATGCATCATGAGATCTGCAACAGGTGGTATCTGGGATAATCATGCTCATTCGTGGTATCCTGCCATACATGGGACAGCCCTGCCAGGCAGGTGGTCCTGAAGACCTGAGTCATTCACAGGAATGGCTCAACTGCAGTCTCAGAACAGCGCCCTAAAATTGGCAAGACTTTTAGATGGGCAGGATCATTTCAATTCCCTAGAAATTTCCATTAGCCTCAGAGGAGAGGAAACATTTCTGAAGGTCAGCATGGAACCAAGCATTCCCTGGGCTTCTGTCACCCTGGGAGATTAGCCAGCGTTCTTTATTTTTTTCTTCCCTCCTCCTCCCCGAGTCTTACCCACCCTCTGCCGTATGCCACCTATTAATTCAGTTCCAGGCTTCTGGAGGCACTGCATTGGTCCACAGTGATTGTGTTGTGGCAAGAAGCCAGACGCCACATTTTCCTCTTCCCATCAACTCTTTTCTGATGGGGGGACAAAAGGAAAACCAGGATTTAGGATAATTCAGATTGTAAAAACATCACTGGGCTTCCCTGATAGCTCAGGAAACACAGGTTCGATTCCTGGGTCGGGAAGATCCCCTGGAGAAGGAAATGGCAACCCACTCAGGTATTCTTGCCTGGGAAATCCCATGGACAGAGGAGCCCGACAGACTGCAGTCCATGGGGTCGCAAAGAGCTGGACACAGCTGAGCGACTCAACAACAGCAGAATCATCACTAAAGGCTTCATGGCTAGGATTCTGGAGCTGGCGGGGGTCTCTGTTCAAGGCAGATGGGGTCTGGCAAGCTGTCCAGTCTGCACTGCACAGCCTCCCAGTCCCTTCACACTTCTTGCCCCCAGCTCCCTCAGTTCTCGAGAGTCCTTTCTTTCTGAGCCCCTGGTCACTCTCTTTTAGTATCACATTGAAACCACTTTTTTTTCTGGCCACCCTAACCTCAGGAGCTCTGAGTGCAGGGAGTGGACTCATTCATCTTTGTATCTTAGCACACTGTGGAGCCGCCCATGGGGCGTCCTCTGAATGAGTAGGCGCTTGATCTAAACCTGCCCTCCTCCTGTCCAGTCTTCCTAAGTTTCCTCCCCCTTTCTCTGCCTTACATCTCTTGCTGCTGACGTTTGCTCACCTGAATAAGTTTAACCTAGACTCCTCAATGGCACCCCACTCCAGTACTGTTGTCTGGAAACTCCCATGGATGGAGGAGCCTGGTAGGCTGCAGTCCATGGGGTCTTGAAGAGTCGGACACGACTGAGCGACTTCACTTTCATGCATTGGAGAAGGAAATGGCAACCCAGTCCAGTGTTCTTGCCTGGAGAATTCCAGGGACGGGGGAGCCTGGTGGGCTGCCATCTATGGGGTCGCACAGAGTCGGACACGACTGAAGCGACTTAGCAGCAGGCAGCAGACTCCTCCAAGACTGCTGTCTAGGACAGCAGGAGGGGAGGGAGCTAGGGCAGTGCAGAGGACTGAGTCATTCATTCTGCCTGGTGAGGGGCCCGTGTGCACAGACCCCTGCAGGAGACCTCCCTGAGGAAACAGGACTGCCCCTGCAGGCCGCACACAGCCGATGACCCCCGATCCCCTCCCTGAGTAAGGGCGCCTGTGGAGAACTGACCTCTGATTGCGTGGTGGATAAGCCTCCCTTTCCGCCAGCTCGACCTGTAGACCTATTACCACTTGGTAATATTTTCAAACAGTTTTTAGAATTGGAGTATAGTTAAATTACAATGTTGTATTAGTTTTAAGTGTACAGCAAAGTGATTATATATATATATATATATATATATATATGTTTGGTTGGTCAAAAAGTTTGTTCAAGTTTTTTATAAGATGGTACAGAAAAGCCCAAATGAACTTTTTGGCCAACCTAATATATAATACATATATGTGTGTGTATATATCATTTTTCAGATTCTTTTCCATTTAGGTTATTATAAGACAAATAATTATTGATTAAGGCCTGTACTCTTGGGAATGATAGAGAAGGGGTCTTTCCACTGGCCATTGTAGTCCTGCTCCTAACACTCGGCCTGGCCACAGTAGGACCTCAAGCGATCTCTCTTGAATGAATACATCTCCTAAAATGTTTCTGTGTCCATTTCGTTCTTCCTGTAGTCCCCAGAGTTGATGTTTCCTTTCCTCAAGAGTTCTACCCACTCTTCCTTTTCAGATTCTCGTCCACCTGGTAGGTTGCATAGTAAGAAAACCTCCCCACCTCTCTACACCCCCTTTGCCAAACACAAGCCCGTTTGTTTTAAGGGTGGTTTTGCAAAAATGACTTCAAGAAACAGGTGGCAACAAACCCGGGCCTTTCATCAACATCTGGGAATCTCACCTCCCACGACCCCGGTCTCCTGGGTGGCCGCCCGTCCTGCCCCAGGCTCTCCAGGCGCTTTGTCCAGCTCTGTGAGAGCAGCGGTCACACTGGCTTGTTCCCACCTCCATCTTTTGGATTAGCCTGGGAGCTCCACTAGAGACTTGGGTCCTGCGCAGCCTTTCTGTCTTCATTCTCATCGGAGCGTGAAAACCTGCCGAGCTCACTTTCTCGCCCAGCTTTTAAGACCTCCTTGAGAGGACGCCCTGTGCCTTCGTGAGCAATACAAGTCCTGTGTGTGGGGTTTATTGGTTTTCTATGTAACCTGAGAGATACTGCTCTCTCTCTCTCTCTTTTCGTCGACTCTGGTCCACCAGGTCCTGGTCTGTAAAAGACCACAACACATACTGTTCTTCATAATGGCTATACCAATTCACATTCCCACCAACAGCGTAAGAAGGCTCATTTTTCTCCACACCCTCTGCAGCATTTGTCATCTGTAGGCTTTTTGATCATGGCTCCTCTGACTGGTGTGAGGTGGTACCTCATTGCGGTTTTGATTTGCATTTGTCTAATAATTAGTGATGTTGATCATTTTTTCATGCGCCTGTCAAGCCGTCTGAATGTCTTCTTTGGAGAAATACCTTTTTATGCCCATTTTTTGATTGGGTTGTTTGGTTTTTTATTATTGCATTTAATGAGCTGTTTATATATTTTGGAAATTAAGTACTTGTTGGTTGCATCACTTGCAAATATCTTCTCCCAGTCCATAGGTTGTCTTTCTGTTTTGGTTTTGATTTCCTTTGCTCTGCAAAAGCTTATAAGTTTGTTTAGGTCCCGTTTGTTTATTTTTATTTTTTTCCTATTGCCTTGGGAGACTGAGCTAAGAAAACATTGGTACAGTTTATGGGTTTATGTCAGAGAATGTTTTGCCTATGTTCTCTTCCAAAATGTAACCTTTTCAGGAGATAGGGTTCTTACAGAAGTAATCACATTAAAATGAGGTCATTACAGTAGGCTATAATCCAATGTGACTGGTGTCCTTATGAAAAGGGAGATGTGAACACACAGACAAACGCTCAGAGAGAATGCCATGTGAAGACGAAGGCAGACACTGAAAGCAAGGAAGGCCAAAGATGGCCAGCCAACCAGCAGAAGTTGCAGGAGAGGCATGAAGCAGAGTCTCTGTCACAGCCCACAGAAGAAATTAACCCCACCAACACCTTGGTCTCAGACTTCTAGACCCAGAACTGTGACAAGACATTTCTGTTAAGCCCCCCAGTTTGTGGTACTTTGTTACAGGCAGAGAAAACTGATAGAAATGTTCTTGTGAGCCCAGACACTGAACATTTGGAAATAGCAAGAAGATTTCTGTGGTCACTGCTTCACACCTGAGATTGCATCTCCTTGTCATTTATATTCAAATAGCATTTACTGAGCATCTACTATAAGTGAGCATTTTTTGGGGGGGATATTAGTATTCCCTGGAAAAGGAGATGGCAACCTACTCCAGTGTTCTCGCCTGGAGAATCCCATGGACAGAGGAGCCTGCTGGGCTACAGTCTGTGGGGTCCCAAAGAGTCGGACACCAGTAAGAGATGTTAGTATTCATAACTCTCTAAACCTCATACATCAATGCTATCAACATCTACTAGATGAGGAAAAACTGAGCCTTAGTGAGCTTAAGGGACTGAATAGTTTAAACACAACATTGTGAATCAACTATGAAGAAAATGAAAAAAAAATAACAATAGAAATAATAAAAGAGATTGAGTGGGGTCACCTATCCAGGAAGTAGAAACACCCAGGTTAGAATCCAGATCTCTTGTTTCTAAATCCAGGGCAGTGCTAAGTACTGAGCACAAATTTAGGGCCCTCCTCCACCCCATCTGCTTTTGGCTTATTTGAAAATATGAACCACTTGGAGTGGGAGCCTCCTGCCAGCATTCTCAAGGCGAGAACGTGAGTCCTTGAAGTGATGCCTGCAGCTTTGTGGCACAGATGCCCCCCCTGCCGGTGCTGAATGCCCCTGGGCAGGGCTGCCGGAGCTGCCCAGAGAATCACCTGCATCCCACTCACCTGATGGGCTTGTTACAGATGGAGCAGTCTTTGGGCAGAATAATCTTTTTTCCTGGTTTCAAATGCAATGGATATTCCTTTAGAGAATTTAAAAAGTGCAGAGAAGCACACAGAAGGAAACACTCCTCATTTAGGTTTCATCCTTAAGGTCCTGAACCTATGTGTATGGGTGTGTGTTGCGTCTTTTGTAGGGGTTATGTTTAAAGTTTGGTTGGGGGATATGTAAAAGAGCCTTCAAGTTGCTTGGAAACCCAAAGGCCAAGGCGGGGGAGCGGGGGGACTTTTTTCTCCTTGTGTTCAAAAAAATATTTAGTTACAGATTCTGTATTAAGTCACTTTAGTTGTGTCCAACTCTTTGGCACCCCATGGACTGTATAGCCCGCCCAGGCTTCTCTGTCCATGGGTTTTCCAGGCAAGAATACTGGAGTGGGTTGCCATTTCCTCCTCCAGGGAATCTTCCCGACCCAGGGATTGAATCGTGTCTTAGTTCTCCTGCATTGACAAGCAGGTTCTTTACCACTAGCACCACCTAGGAAGCCCCTTAGTTACAGATGGTGACAGCCGAAGTCTAGGTGGAATAGGGGAAGAGCAGGCGGTGAAGACCATGGATGGGTGAAGGGATTTTCCTTCCTTTCTTTCTTAGCAATGTGGTTGAATTCAGGTTAATTACATACTGCAGGCTTCCCTGGTGGTTCAGTGGTAAAAGAATCCACCTGCCAATGCAGGAGATGCAAGTTCGATCCCTGGGTCAAAAAGGTCCCCTGGAGAAGGAAATGGCAACCCAGTCCAGTATTCTTGCCCGGAGAATCCCCATGGACAGAGGAGCCTGGCAGGCTCGAGTCCATGGGGTTGCAAAAGAGACTCAACAACAACAACAAATTACATACTAGGCTAATGTGTAGTGTGAATGCATTGTGTGTAAATCCCTTCACGTCCCTTCCACCTCCCTACAATTTGCTCAGGTTGAGGATGCTCTTTTACATTCTGCCCAGCTGTTTTCTGGGATTTGTGGTTGCTTTGTGGATGTAGAAACATGATGCGTGTGTGGACCAGCTCTCTGTCTCAGTCTCAAATGCCCACGAGGTCATGCAGGTTGGCTGCCCAATGTTGGGGTTGCTTCAACCCCATACGCTCCAGCTCTGGGTCTCTGTGTCAGATGGGATAGGTACTGAGTGTCTGCCTACATCTTGCCGTGTGGCTTGTGTTAACGAAGCAAAGCCAGGAAGCAGTAGATTTTTCTTAATCTGGTCCATCTGCTCTACGAATAGTGCCCATTTCTCCCAGATTCTGGATTCAGTTGTCTGTTAGTCTTCACTTTAGGGATTGTTGTGAGTCTTGGTCTTTTTCTATCTAGAAGGCATGTTAACAGCCAGTTGGGCAAGGCTGAGTCAGCAGCTCCTAACCAGATGCCCTTCAGCCTGGAAATCCAATCCCAAAGTTCTCGCCCTTCTCTTCTCAGTCACTGCAGCAGCCTGAGACAGCCACACACACTGCACCACCTCGCCAGATCTGTCTGTTTCCAGCCTCCTTCTCATGTAACCATGTCCTAACCTTTCTCTTCTTCATCATCGTCCTCCTTGTTATTTTGCTTGCAGATAGTATAGTTTGGTGGTTAAGGAATTAGACTTTAACAACAGACATTTCCCAAGTGTGTGACTTGAGCAAGTTTTTTAGCTTCTCTGGGTTCCGGTTTCCACACTGTAGGATGGGAATCATTGCAGAATTACTGTGCTCACAAATATGAAGGACATACGTTGTGTTTCAGTGCTGCCTCTCCTGGCACCCAGGATCCCTTTACCTCCGCAGTCGTGCCCTGAGCTTACTGTGCCAACTTCAAACCCAGGGTCACCCCTCCTCTGTTTCTGAGTTGCCCAGAGTTGCTGTTGAAAGTGATGAGTGTTGATGATTGCATCCAAGAGTGGTTCATGCCTGGAACCTCAGTGTTCTTACCAGTTCTTGGCAGTTCTATTAATTCCTTATTAATATGCTGTTTTAGTCTGTATGTGACACTCCCGACATTGTTTCTTGCCCTCTGAATGCTAAAAACATCGAAGACTTGCTGTGAATCCTCTCATCTTTCCCTCCAGTCACCTGCTGTGCATCCCTTCTTGCCACTTCAGCATTTTTAAACGTCTTCAGCCATCCTCTCTCCTTACATCTGCCTGTTTGGATTCTCAGTGCACTGATGGGGTTGCTTCTTGAGGTAACAGTAGGTGAGGCCATCACAGGTGGTTCCATTATCTTTCCCACTTAACAGAAAGTCTGGAGGTCAGGAGCCACACCACCACTTAAGGCTGCTATCCAGGACCTGGGCTCTTTGAACTTATTATTTTGCCATCCTTGGTGTGTGGATTTCATCCTCATAGTTGCAAGTTACTATGACATCTTATTTTAGATAGGAAGAAGGGGAAAATGTAGAAAGAAGCATTCCACCTAAGTTGGTTTTTTGTTTTTGTTTTTGTTTCTTTTAAATCTAAAACAGTAGATTTCTCAGGACCCAGTAAATTTGCTTACACTTCTCATTGGCCAGAAGCATGTTATATGGCTGTCACAGGCTTCTAGAGTCTAGGAAGTCGAAACTTTTAGCTGGGTTCATGACACCTTAAAAGTAGTGGGTCCTTGTGCCAAGAGAAAAAAGGGGACAGCAGAGACTAGGTAAACTGCAAGCAGGCGCTGTGCCTTTAATCCTAAGACTGTGTCAGGGAGGAGAGAGGATTAGCAGGAGCCAAGGGGAAGGAGAGGAAGTGAGGGGGAGGCAGGTCTGCCAGAAACCCAGATAACATAATGACTGGCATTAAGAGTTTGCTGCAATAATAACACATTCTAATAATAATTGTTTTCAGTATTCCCCCGTGTCAAATGAATTCATAAAGGTGAATATTTGCTGAAAAAGTTATATGTGCCAATATTGAGCTAATCTTAGAAATAACACAGCAATAACTCAAATTGAAATCTTTTAAAATGGTCTCTTGACATCAGACTCTGTGCTGTATACACAGACATGTGGTGGCCACGTCTTTCTTTGCTGCTTCATTTTCTTGTAAAGTTGATGCCAGCCGGAAGCTGATGTGCCCACAGGTCCTCTGTGGCACCCACTTCCAATGAGTGGGAACATTTGTGCAGGTTCACTGTGTGGGTGACTCTAAGGCCCAGGCTGGGGGCTTCTGCTAGGGGAGCAGCAGACAGCCAATTGGCTCGTTTAAAGAATTGACAGTATTTCCTGTGAAAGTTAAAAAAAAAAATCACCCCGCTATTGTCTCAAGGGCTGCTGGACTTTAGGGCATGGGGAAACCGAAAGGATTTGTAGAAAATAGCAGGGCTGTTTGTGAAACCGGTCGTCATAACAACAGGGTGCAGCGGCAGTTACAAGGGAAGTGGCGATGGGCCGGTGCCGATCACAGGAGGGACCATTCACGCTTAAACATCTCCATAAACAACAGCCGTGTTTGACCGCAAGGCCACAATAGATTATTACATCCAAGAATCGCTTTTCAAGGACAGTCATCGTAGCAGTCAGGCTCAGATTTGCTTGCTGGGAGATAAATGACGTGAGTGCCAACACTCAGTCACAACCCCTGCCTGTGAGCGTGGCTTCTGGTAAACTGTGTGCAGAGGACGTGCCAGGCCTTGTTTGTTCGGTACCTTGTGCTGTTACCCATTTTACAGATTGGGGACGTCGGGGAGGTGAGGCACCTTGCCCAAGGGCTGCACATCAGGTTCTCTTGGGGAACCTAAAATAAAGCCTGCACCCCAACCCTGGGGCTTCAGATACGGTAGGCGGGTGGGGCCGGAACTCCTGCACGTTTAATAGCTTCTTTAGGTCCTCGGTGAGTGGCATTCCCTCTGTCAGCGGTGGGGCCAAGATCCTGCATTTCTAATAAGCTCCCGAGTGATGCCTGGACCTCTCATGCAGAAGGGAGATTCTAGATCAGAGGCTGGGAAACCTTTCTGTGAAGAGTCACATGGTAGAGATTTCAGGCTAAGCGGGCCACTGATCTCTGTTGCAGTACTCAACTTTGCTGTTTTTAGCACGGGAGCCGCCAAAGGAAAAGATACGTAAATTAGTGAGCGTGGCCATGTACCAACGCTCCCTCCTGTGATTCTGAGGCAGAGCCAGGTTTAGGAGCCAGTGTCTTTCATCTCAAAGGCAGAGTGGAAGGGAGAAAAGAACAAGATTTGCGGTTATTGGTCCTTGCCCTCAAGTACACCTCTGGCAAGCTCAGCACATACAGTAAGCCCTGAAACAATGTTTGTGGAATGAGCAAATAAATGGGATTAAGTGCTTTTCTCACCTGGAAGGCAGTTTTGAAAGACTAGTAAGGTGTCCCTGATAACATTAGGTCATCAAGGTATTAGGTATCTTATTATGCAGCTTCTAAAGAATCTGCCTGCCAAGCAGGAACAGTGACAGACTTTATTTTCTTGGGCTCCAAAATCACTGTGGACAGTGACTGCAGCCATGAAATTAAAAGACACTTGATCCTTGGAAGAAAAGCCTTGACAAACCTAGACAGCGTATTAAAAAGCAAAGGCAGTACAAAGGTTTGTCTAGTCAAAGCTATGGTTTTTCCAGTAGTCATGTATGGATGAGAGTGTTGGACCATAAAGAAGGCTGAATGCTTTCGAATTGTGGTGTTGGAGAAGACTCTTGAGAGTCCCCTGGACTGCGAGAGTATCACAGCAGTCAATCCCAAAGAAAATCAACCCTGAATATTCATTGGAAGGACTGATGCTGAAGCTGAAGCTCCAGTATTGTGGCCACCTCATGTGAAGCGCCAACTCATTGGAAAAGATCCTGATGCTGGGAAAGATTGAAGGAAGGAGGAGAAGGGGACAACAGAGGATGAGATGATTGGATGGCACCACTGACTCAATGGACATGAGTTGAGCAACCTCCGGGAGATAGTGAAGGACAGGGAAGCCTGGCATGCTGCATCCATGGGGTTGCATAGTCGGACAAAACTGAAGCGACTTAGCGTGCACACACGCCCTCTTGGGTTGAGTGGGATTTGGGAAGAAAACCTTTCGCAGCATCACCCAGAGTAAAGATGGGGTTCCTGGTTCTCTCAGGAGGTGTCCCTGCCTTGGGTCTCCAGGAACGTTGGCATCCTTCTGTCCCTTCGTCACAGGTTGCCGTTGATTCAGAGCCACGAGGCAGCTGCTGTGGCCTGAAAGGCTTTTCTCCAGCTGCATCCTGTGCTGCTTCTGTGGGTGCGGAGCTGCTGCTGGGAGGTGAGAGGAATCATCAGTCACTTCCTTGTGTCTCTCCAAGCTCTGCTCACCATTCCTTAACACCCAGTTCCTGCCATGGGCTGTAAGGTCAGAGTTGGGGTGTTTAAAAAGTCGCTGTGTCTCTCTAAGCTCTGCTCACCATATGGTTGATGATGGCTCTGGGCAGCTGGTTGCTGTTATGATGTTTACTTTTCTGAATCAGGTGTTTCCTTTGTAGAGGCAGGGGTGTCTAGCCATTACATAAATAGAAGCTGCCAGACATTTTAACAAAGGAGCCCAGGGAGAGTTTGCCCCCGGCCTTTTCTCTTTTGCATGTGAATTCACAATTCAAACACTGATTATTCCTGGAATCCCCAAATCAATTGTGGTTTGGTGGTTCAGTTGCTAAGTCATGTCCGACTCTTGTGACCCCATGGACTGTAGCCTGCCAGGCTCCTCTGTCCATGGGGTTGTCCAGCCACGAATACTGGAATGCAATGCCATTTTCTTCTCCAGGGGGTCTTCCCGGCCCAGAGATCGAACCCAGAGACCCAGTGCAGAGGTCTCTTGCACTGCCAACAGTGGGAAATGTAATAAAATCTCATATGACAAGGTGATTTAAACATGCGTGCAGACACCCACACACCGATTATATCTTCAATTGAGCGTGGATGCTTCCCAGCAGATACCAACTGGTTGCAATTGCTCAAAACAATTCTGGAACCCTACAATCTTAGCCTTAGGCACTTTCTCTTTTCTTTTTAAAAAATTTTGTTGACTTATTTTTATTGAAGTATCCTCAGGCATTTCTAACATTAACATTTCAACTTACAGAAAAGTTCAAAACTATACAAATGAATATGCATACTTCAAACTGGGAGAATAGTGTAATGAACCCCTTTGTACCATCATCCAGCTTCAACATTATCAACACACAGCAAATCTTGTCTCCTTTCTGCATCCATCTGCGTTCACCCACTGGATTATTTTGAAGCAAGTTTGGGAAGTCGTGTAACTTCATCCGTAAATACTTTAGTATGGCTGTCTAAAACATAAGGATTCTTTTTAAAAAGATACAACGTTGAATTATATGAAACTGTTATTTTTGTATGTTGTAATGTAATATCATCAATTCTGTGTTTCAGCTGAACTGCAGTACCATTAGCACACCTAAAAACTTGATGAAAATTCCGCTAATATAACCAGATTCAATCACTGGCCAGATCTCACCCATGACCTCATAATGCTTTTTCTACAGTTGGTTTGAATTGGGATGCGAGCAACGCCCATACATTGTGCTTGGTTGATGTTCATCTGGCTCTCTCTCAATTTTCTGTTGTCAAGATTGTCTGTGACAATCTAATAACCACCCACTGTTAAGTTCCTTGTTAGCTTTCAGTCATTGATAATCATTGCCCACATCAGTTATTTCATTAGGAATTGCAAAATGGTGATATTCTAACATTTCTTCAACATTCATTAGATATTTGATAAAGAATAACTTTTCCCTGTTGCCCTTTTGGTTTCCCTGGAAAGGCAGTTAAATGTCCACTTCTTTCCCTTAATTATCAGTTCCCAATTTTTTTCCTGGTTTCCTCCAAAGGTGGAAATATCATTATGAATTCATGGATTTTTAGCATATTTGATGAGTTTTAGTTTGTTGCATGTATTATTATTTATGTGTGTATATGTTTCTAAACTGTTCCATCTTTGATGAAAGGGAGCTTCTCAGTTCGACTCCTTTTTACACAACTCCCGTAGTCTTTGATAGTCCTTGCTTTCTGCTGTGATATTTTTTCTAGACTTATATTGTATTTTTTCCTGTGCTAGACTTGGAATTAACCATTTCCCTGAGGAGTCCTGATTCCTTTCATTGAAATATGATATTAGAGACTTCAGCTTGGGCACTTGGAGTGTTCATTGCTATTGGGTTTGTTGTTTATGAACCTTTGCAGTGGACAGAGCTAGGAGTTGTTTTCTTTTTTAAAGAGATATTTGTATTGATATTATTTGTTCAAAATTTTCAATTGTAGGGCTTTCCTTATTTTTTTATTTTATATTCTTTTCTTTTTAGATGCTGAAAGTCTTGGTTCCTAACAACATTATAAATCCTTATTTACTTTTTATATATCTAACAATATGCTACTGAAAATATTTTTAGATTTTTGTGGGGTTTTGTCCTTAGGATATAGCATAATAGAACTAGTTAGAATGCTATGTTTAACAGTAATCTGAAATAATTTCTTGCTGTATATGATTAAGCTATCAACTTGCTATTAGAAGTAAGTGCATTTGTTCACTTTGTGGCCAAATTGTTGCTTTTTAAAAATTTAGTTTAATTTTGTTTTATACTTAGGTAAAAACTTTATATGGGTCCAATAACAAATCTGCAAAACAAGCTCCATTTAAGAAGTCTAACTTCTATTTCTAGCCCCTCTGTACCCTTTGTCCTCCTCGTTTGATACATTTAGGGCTTCCCTTGTGGCTCAGGTGGTAAAGAATCTGCCTGTAATGTGGGAGACCTGGGTTCGATCCCTGGGTTGGGAAGATCCCCTGGAGAAGGGAAAGGCAACCCACTCCAGTATTCTGCCCTGGAGAATTTCATGGATTGGATAGTCCATGGGGTCACAAAGAGTCGGACATGACTGAGCAACTTTCACTTTGATATATTTATACAGTATGTACACACACACACACACATACACATACAATCACATGTTCTCCCTTTTAAAGATAAAAGGTAACATACTATACCCTCTGTTTTGTGCCTTGGCCTTTTCACTCAACAATATACTCCAGAGACCACTTCAAAGCAGTATGTAAATTTCTCATTCTTTTTTTATAACTACATAGTACTCCGTTCTGTGGCTGTGTCATAGTTTATTGAGGTTGTTTCTAGACTTTTACTAGGCAGCTAGTCTTGTCCATGTGTTTTGTTACTTCTGCTAATATATCTTTAGGTAGGTTATTAAAAACGGGATGACTCGGCCAAAGGCTGAATGCAAACAGGTATTGCCAGAGCCCCCTCCACAGGATTTCTACCATTTTGCTTTCCCATCAGCAGTGTCTGAAAGTGCCTGTTGTCCCATATTTTTGCCAACAGAGTACACTGTCCAACATAGGGAGTTTTGTCACTTTAATAGGTAAGAAAATGGGTAGTTTTAATCATCTCTGTGGGTGAGGTTGCTGTTCTTTTCATGTGATTATGGGCAAATTGCCTTTTTCCCGGATGTATACAATCTGTTTACATCTCTAGACCTATTTTTTTGACCATATTCAGTAGTTGCAAATCTTTATCCTTGGAGGATGACTGTGATATTTTGAAGAGCAAAAAGTCCCTCTAGTTATTTAGGGAATGAAATTGTTGGGATTTTGCTCTCGGGTGGAGCAGCTGGAGCTGGCTGGGCATTTCCCTCTGAGTACAGTCCAGGGGCTTCTCCATACGGTCTTTCTGCATGGGCTAGTTTGGGCTTCCTCATGGCATGGTGGCCTCGGGACAGTCAGATTGTTTACATAACTGTTCTGAGCTCCAGCGCATGCCCCAGCTAAAAAGGCAGAAGCTGTATTAACTCTCACGACCTAGCCTTGAAACTCATGAGGGTGTCACGTCTCCTGCATTCTCTTGCTTGCAAGTGAGTCACAAGCCTGGCCAGTTTCAAAGGGAGGGAATTATACACCACCCCTTGAAGAAGGAATGGCAAGGTTCTAGAAGAGCATGGCAGTTTTAACAACTGTGGAAGTTCTGAGATCTTACCTGACTAGTTAGCCTGTGACACTCTTGGAAGCTGGTAAGACAGGAGACTCCTGGGTCAGAAACAAAGGGCTTGATAACTGCGGTGCAGTGAGCCTCACGGGAATTACTATTTGCATCAGTTGCCCCTTTCCCAGGTCTCACAGGGGTGACGCCCGTGCGTCCAGATGGATTCCTTCACAGGCAGTAGATTGCATTACAGGAGATTTACGTGCCTGCGAATCTACTGAAACTCTTATCACAAAGAGTGGTATTGTAAATGCAGTCGGAGCTCTACGCAGTGCGTTGATCTGGCTAATCTCTTCTGCCCACATCAGAGATCAAAATCAACCTTCTCCCTTGGCTTCACCACCCCCACCACTGGTGAGTTTCCCTTCTACCTCTGCTTATGTTTCCTCTGCCTCATTTTCCCTTTTTGACTCCTCTTTCCTGGTTCCCCTCACCCTCCTCCTGTAGGTATGTGGCTCTTCATGTCCTTTCCAGGCTCTCTCATTAAGCATGCTCACTCCTGGGGAAATCATCATATTTCCAACTGCTCCAAAGACATCTGGCTGCTGTCAGCTGTGCATGCGTGCTCAGTCGCTTCAGCTGTGTCTGACTCTGTGCGACCCTTTAGACTGGAGCCTGCCAGGCTCCTCTGTCCATGTGATTCTCCAGGCAAGAATACTGGAGTGGGTTGCCATGCCCTCCTCCAGTGGATCTTGCCAACTCAGGGATCGAACCCGAGTCTTCTGCGGCTGCAGGCAGATTCTTTATCCCTGAGCCACCGGGGAAGCTCTGCTGTCAGCCAGGTGCTTCCAGTTCAATTTTCCCACAAACAAATTAACCTCTTCTTCTACACACCTGCCTATCCTGTTGTGCATTCCCTTTCTATTTACCACAGTCATCCTCTGGTTATCTGGGTGCAAGACTTCAGAGTTATTTTTGTTTTACACCCGCCTTTATCTCTCTTTTTGCACATCTGATATGGAACCGAATCCCACAGACTGTCTCTGAAGTGCCTCTTGGAATGGATTGATTTCTTTAGGCCCCAGACTAGTGCCCTAATTCAGGGCCTCCTTCATGCTCACCTTTGAACAGCCTCCCATTGACCTTCCTGCACGTGGGGCAATCTGGTGGCAAGGCAGGCACCTCTCTCATCATCCTAGGCTTGTCTCTCCCCAGACCACAAGCTCAGTTGAAGTGTTTTGGATATCTCAGCTAGTGAGCAACTGTCTTTCTCCTTTCCTTCCTTCCTTTCCACAAATACTCTTTGGCACCCACTGTGGGTGGTAGGGGCCACTATTTTAGATATTGTAGAAGAGAGTCAGACAGACAAGACTCTGCTCTTGCAGCGCTTATGTTCAGATGGGATGTGATGGTGATAGTAATGGTAATTACCAAGGTGATTTTAGATATTTGTAAGCACCGTGGGAAAAAAAAAAACACCTAGGTAATGAAAGAGATGGAACTGGGGATAGGGTGGGGGCTAACAGGTGATCAGGAAAGGCCTCTTTGAGGAAGCGATATGTGAGTTCAACTCTGAGTGGAAAGCAGGGCGGGCCTTGTGGACGTTTGGGCCGACGGGCTCCTGGACAGCCCGGGCGAGTGCAGAGGCCCTGGGGCTGGAATGAGCTTGATGTGACTGGAGGGAGCCGAGAGAAGGGGTAGGAGGAGGAGACATGTGTAGGGGACGGAATGTGTAGCCCCCATCTTGTGGGTGATGGGCAAGAGTGTGGGCTTCGCTCCGGGGGCGGTGGGAAGCAGGACTGGGATTACCTCCATGGAGGCTTTGAGCCTGTCGTTTACGTCGTTTTAAAAACACATTTATATTTCTTTATGTTGGCTGTGCTGGGTCTCTGTTGCTGTGCACGGGCTTTGTCTGGTTGCAGTGGGTGGGGACTGCTCTTCCTTGTGCCCAGGCTTCTCCCTGCGGTGGCTTCTCTTGTTGCAAAGCACGGCATCTAGGCGTGTACTCTACTTCATGTGGAATCTTCTCGGACCGGGGACTGAACCCACACGCCTTGCATAGGCAGGTGGATTTTTTTTAATCCACTGTGCCAGCGGGGAAGTCCTCGTGTTTACTTCTGACCTTTCATTTCTTCAGTCATTCTGCACACTCCTGCCAGAGTCTGTCTGTCTGTCTGGAGCATAGATGTGATCTGTCACTCACGCCCCCGGGTGCTTTGTGACCTCTGTTTCTTACTGGACAGATGATGAACTTCAGCCTGGCCTTCCAGGCCCATGGCCCTCTGGCTTGAACCTTCTGTCCCTTCCAGCTCCACACGAGCCTCACATGCTTCCTCGGCCTGCCCTTTCCTTTCTTCTCTACGTCTCGAGTCTTGCTTGCTCAGATGGAACATTTTACCTTCACGTTTGCTCGTTCTTGTACGAATCCAACCCCGAAGCCATGCCCTCTGTGAAACCACCCTGGGTTCTCCCCAGGCGGAACCAATTACTGTTTCCCCATTTCCCTATGTTACTTTTTCCCCATTCTGACCATTATTTCCACTGCACTCTGATCAGCCTTGGGAGAATAAAAGGGGATGGAGGCAGATAAATAAGGAGGAGGCAGAAAGTACTCCTTCATCATTGAGGAGAGAGTCCTACTTTCTCAGGCTGCTCTTTCAGGCCTTGGGAACACTTTCTGTGTTGCCAGGGACCTCCTTGAATCAGGGCTTGAAGTGGAGATGATGTTGGGGGTGAGTGGAGAGGGACCACCTCTCTCCATGTTTTGGAATATGGGCAGGGCACGGGCAAGGGGCTCTTCATAGCCAGCATGGTGATTTACTGTTATCCAGAAAGACCCAATTTTCTTTTTTTTAAATCTCCAGAGTGGTTAAATAAACATATTTGAATGTGTCTCTGGGTTGTTGAATTTGTACAAACTGGTGACACATTAACAATTAACGAGGTACTTGGGCATCTTTAAAAGCTTGGTAATAATCCTCTTAAAAGAAAAGCATATCTATGTAATCTCTTTCTGTGTGTGTAATTCTGAATACACATCTGAACTGGATTTGTATTCTACAATGCCCAAACTGACTTAGCTTGCCACAGTCACAGGACACATTAGGATGATTAAATCCAATGCACTCTGAAAATGCATGTCTTAGAGGTTAATTCTAATGATTGGTTCATACGACAAATCGAGAATCTAGTTCTGGATGAAGTGTAATCCTTTTGCCTTGATGAGTCACTTGACTCCCTAATTATGCCTCAAAATGATGCCATGAGTATTTATTTATTTTGTTACCTAAGTTTTAATTTTCTTTGGTGCAGGTTTTGCTATTGGGATGATATAGAAGTAGATGTTATTGAAGGGCTTGAGTGGAACAGAACTAGTTGCAATTGCAGTTATAACATTTTCCATTTGGAAAATTGGAGTTCATTGAGCCTGGTTTAAAAAAAAGTAAAACCTTGGGTTATAGTATAGAAAAGGATTTGATGGTTCAGATGGTTTTGTATTGGATGAGATCGTGGATAGACTTGCAGAAAGATCTGTTCAGGTCCTAAGCCCCAGTGACCCTAACCCCTGTGAATGTGATCTTATTTGGTAATAGGGTCTTAGCAGGTGTAATCAAGTTAAGATGACTTTGCACTGGATTAAGGTGAACTCTGATCCAGTGACAAATGTCCTTATAAGAAGGAGATTTGGATGCAGACACAAAGCGGAGAATACCATGTGAAGACAGAGGCAGAGACTGGAGTGATGCCTCTACCAGCCCAGGAATACCAAGGATTGCCAGCAACTCCCAGAAGCTGGGAGAGAGACATAGAACAGACGCTCTCTCTCAGGGCCTCCAGAAAGAACCAGCTCTACCAACAGCTTCATTTCAGACTGCTAGCCTCTGAAACAAATGTGAGAAAACGAGTTTCTGTTTCTTTCAAGCCACCCAGTTTGTGGTACTTTGTTAACAGCAGCCCTGAGAAACTAACACAGATGAATATTCTTATAGTGTTCTTAGAAGTGAAATGTGCTTTGAGAAACAGAAGGTGATTCTCCCTGAAACAAGAGTTTGTTCTCTGTGCCATTTGTTATTTGGAAGTTTCATTTACTGTATGTCTTAATTTTGAACACTATGAAATGTCATTATGTAGCACACATCTGTGTCTTATTTTTCTGGCTGACTTTTAAGATGCCTGTCTGATTTCTTTGGAAAATCATCAAGCCAAGCAGAGCCAGGTGAAGTTTAGGAAAGCCAATCAGGGAAGAAGAAGAAGAAGAAAAAAAAAAAGAATCCAAATATGTCCCCATTTATTTTGACCCAAACACTGGAAAATCTTCCAGCAACAGTGAACTCAGTATGACGTCTTCCTTTATCTCCTGCGACCTCTGTTTCCTGAGATCACTGAGACTCTCCAGAATCCAGTTTGGGTCCCCCAAATTGTTCCATGCAACCCAGACTCTAGTGCCATCACGTAGATTCTTCTAAGGACCTCCTGTTGGGTGTTCATCCTCCCCTGGTAACTAAACCCTTTGCCTCTGCTGATGGCCATTGCTCGGACTTTCTCCCTTGCCCTGGAAACATGAATTCTTTTTTTAAGATTCATTTATTTATGGCTGTGCTGGGTCTTTATTGCTGCACATGGGTTTTCTGTAGTTGTGGTGCTCAGGCTGCTCATTGTGGTGGCTTCTCATTGCAGAGCATGGGCTCTAGGCATGTGGACTTCAGTGGTTGTGGCACGTGGGCTCAATAGTTGCAACTCATGGGCTCTAGGGCACAGGCTCAATAGTTGTGGTGCATGGGCTTAGTTGTTCTGAGGCATGTGGGATCTTCCCGGACCAGGGTTTGAACCTGTGCCCTCTGCACTGGCAGGTGGATTCTTTACCACTGAGCCACCAGGGAGGCCCTGGGAACATGAATTCTTAAAGGCACATTAACAAATGCTGGGCGACCATGCGACCTCTGCAGAGCAGAGAGCAGCAATGGGGAGACAGGAGCCTCAAGGAAAGTTCTCCATACCAGACTTCCTGCCTCCCCCACCTCTGTTTACCTCTCAGGTTGGAGTGAGGACCTGGCTGAACTCTGGAAGCCCTGGTGAGACGGGCTTCCCACTCAAGATAGAGACGTCACAGGAAAGATCAGTTCAAAGCCCAGGTCTTCACAAATAAATGAATCCTGTTAGTGAATCCACTGAATACCTAAGACTTTGCCCCTAGTTTGGGTCTGCCTCAACTTTGCTGCAGCTGCTTTATCTCTGAATTGCTAGTCCAGGACTCGTTTAAGTGTCAATGATGAGACTTTCCTTTAAATCCATTTTTGCTGTCCTTGCTCTCTGGACTTCCACTCTGCCCCTGTTCCACTTCCAGCCCCTGCCCTGCCTTTGTCTGCATCTGAATGGACAGCATATTGTTCCAGCAGACTTTTCCAAACTGCCTTTAAAATAATTGACTCATAGTAAGTACTTTGGGCGTTGATCGTTTAGCTTTTTTGTTTTTCAGTGAAAAGAGTATTTGACTAATTGTTGTTGGTTAGTTACTCAGTCGTGTCCGTGTCTGGCTCTTTTGAGACCCACCAGTCTCCTCCATCCACGGGATTTCCCAGGCAAGAATATTGGAATGGGTTGCTATTTCCTTCTTCAGGGATCTTCCCAACTCAGGGATGGAACGTGCGTCTCCTGCAATGGCAGGCAGGTTCTTTACCACTGAGCTACCTGGGAAGCCCATTTGACTAGCCTTTGGCAAATTGGTCTTCCAGTGAATTGCTTTTGGGTGAATTCCTTTTTGACCAAATGATCCAAAGGCCACATATCCTATCCAAGGATGCATCTTTGGCTTTAGGAAGGCTGTAGAAGGTTGTGAGAATTATAATAACCCGATTTATACTCTGGATTGCTTATTTGCTGAGACAAATTTGTATATCTTCTAAGCTCCTGTTTCCCTATGGAAATGGGAAAAATAATGCCAACTTCACAGGTTTAAAGATTAATTGACCTGTGGATAACAAACTTAAAATTTGCTTAAGTATATACACATTAAATTAGGTAGAGCCACTCCTTACAGCTCATACACAGTCATAAGACAAAGAATAATTCACAAAGGAGAAATTCACAAACAAGAAAGCCTGAAGAATAGTTGAATAATTATTAAATTTTAAAATAACGAATAATTATTATTAATTTGCATTCTGAATAATAGCATTAATTTCACAGGTAATTGTGTAAAAGCTGATTCACAACTGTTAGTTTTAGTGGTAGAAAGATACGTTTGCTTGTTTTCTATTTCACTTTCATCCACTTGATGCGTTTGAGGTTGGAACACAATGGACCGTCATTTGAGTCGTGGTTACTATCGCGGTTACTCTTCATCTTAACGGTGATTCCAGCTTTCAGCATCCAGTACTCTTTCTGCAAGTGGGTTGCTCTAAGGACGGGAGCACAGCTGCTTATGCCAGGATGCCCTTGTTTCCAGATCAGCCCCCTGTATTTCCTTGTGTTGGAGGATGATTCAAATCTCTTACCTTTTCTCCATTTAAATGACTCTTTTTCCACGAGTCCATTTCCCCGTCACATATATAGTGCAGAGGTCTTGTTTGTACGTTCCTTTCTTTGTACTTCATGACTATTAAAGCAGTTGGTACCAAAAGAACCTTAAAAACAATGCAAACGGGCACCAAATCATGGAATTCCACTGAGCTGAAATCACCTGGATGATCACAAATATGCATATAATATTTTTTCACAATTATCATCCAAATGGAAGCACAAGAATATGACCTTGGTCTCCCCAGAACTGTGCTGACCCCTGCATTTTTAGGCACATTGACCCAGATTAAAGAGAGTGTGCAGTCGTCCCTGGATAAAGGCAAGTGTGAATGATATTTATGCCAAAACCATCCACTAAGGCCAGAGGTTTCCAACTGTGTATCTAAAGTTAGATCAACTGGTTTTAATAATTTTGTTTCCAAAAATTTCTAAAGGAGCAGGAAAAATATTACTCAATGTAAACCTTAACAGTTTGAGTCTAAGTCATAGTATCAGTGGTGCCAGAAATGAATAGCATGAAATGAAGAGCGCAAAATTAGTTATGATCCTAGCCCCAATCCTGCAATTTTCACAGGAACCAGAAAACCCTTGAGGAGTTACTTTTCAAACTTATCACATGAAGAAAGAAGAGGCTATGAAAAGAAAACCATTTTTACAATGAGCAAGAGTTATCCTAGCAGAGATACTCTAGGGCCCATGCTTGGACACCTCATTCTGTGCTAGACACCCCAGGGCCCATGACAGATAACCCAGGGTCATACTGGACACCCTGATCCACACTGGACAATCCCAGGTTGTGCCAGATGCCCTGGATCCACAGTAGATGTCTCCAGGATCTATGCTAGACACCCTGGGGCCACATGAGGCACCCTGAATCCATGCCAGACATCTCCAGATACACAACAGGTGCTTGAACATTGCAGTCTCTCTGCTAGAAAATACACAAAGGCAGGTACATCCTCGACAACTCTTTATAAAAGTCACACCTTAAAAAAATGGCCCTCCCCATACTACTAGAACCTGGAATTATTTTTCCACCTATTCAGATAATGTGGGGATATTGGTATTTGTTTTCATCAAGCTCACTTAAATCCACTTGACCCGAACTATGGAATAGAGACACGAAAATTCCACCTTCTGCCACAATTAAATGTGTTTTTGTTGGAAAAATGGCTTTGCTCCGTAAACAATTGAGGATGAAATTCTGCACCCAGTACACAGCACAGCTTCAGAAGAATTTGGACCCCAGAAGCTGATGGTTCATTAAACTCTGAAGGGGGACGAGACCCTGCAGCTATCCCTCCAGCCTCCTGCTTCAAGATGGACTTGGTGCAAGGACAAGTACACAAATTCTAGTTCGGTTGTCGGGGAAACCCCTCTGGCATATCGCCCCTTGAAAAAATGCCAGTGTGGGAATAAAGGAGAAAGTTACTTGTGTGTTTGGTGAGAACAAATTGAAACAAGGTCGCTGTTTCTCATGTCAGGCACAGCCAGGAGCAGGCTCTGTTCCAAGCCCTGGGCGGGGCTTCGTCCCTGGTGTTCATGGTACCGCCGCCAAGACCTTGGGTATCAGCTATGGGCGTGTCAACTCGCTGGTTTTCTGGGCTCACCTTATGAACTGCAAAGGTGTGGAAGAGAGCCAGAGGAAACCCTGGAAATGTATGATGTACAAAGGATGATTCGTGGATGTTTGAATCTGGAGCAGACCTGAGGATACAGAAACCATTTCTTTTTTTTTAATTGAAATATAGTTGATTTACAGTGTTGTGTTAATTTCTGCTGCACAACAGAGTGATTCAGTTATATGTACATGTACATATATAACATTCAGTTATACATACATGTACATATATAAACTTTCTTTTGAATATTTTTTCCATTATGACTTATCCCTGGATATTGAATATTAGTGCCCTGTGCTATATAGTAGGACCTTGTTGTTTATCTGTTCTCTATGTAGTAATTTGTATCTGCTGACCCCAAACTCCCACTCCATCCCTCCGCTGCAGCTACAAGTCTGTTCTCTATGTCTGAGTCTGCAAAAACTCTTCGTAGACTCACTACAGGAAGGTGCCTGGGCTGTGCCCTGTGGTTGCATAAGCTTGGAAAATGCTCATGCTGTGAATTCCTCTTAGAGTCACAAGATACATGAGACTGTAGACTATGAGAAATCCTATAGTAAATAAACCTGTTTACCTGAATGGTGGCCCCATAGCTAGGTGCGTGCACGCATGCTCAGTCATGTCAGACTCTTTGCGACCCTGTGGACTGTAGCCCGCCAAGCTTCTCTGTCCATGGGATTTTCCAGGCAAGAATACTGGAGTGGATTGCCATTTCCTCCTGCAGGGGATCTTCCTGACCCAGGGATGGAACCCAAGTCTCCTGCCTTGGCAGGCAGATTCTTTACCCCTGAGCCATTGGAGAAGCCCCCAAAGCTTAGTCATTGATTCTAATTCCCCAGCATCTGTGAATATTACTTTATATGGCAGAAGAGTATTATCTCATGTGACAGAAGATATGATTAAGTTAAGGATCTTGAGGGTAATAGCTTATCCTGGAATATTATGGTGGGTTCTAAGTGCAATCACCAATTAACCTTAAAAGAGAGGACCAGAGGGAGTTTCAACGCCACACCACTCACAGAGGAGGAAGGCCGATTGGAGAAAGAGGCAGAGATTGTCGTGAAGAAGCCACAAGCCAAGGAACACCAAGGAATGGCAGCAGGTACCAGAAACCAGGTGAAGCAAGGAAGGTCAGAGAGAGGCCTCCCACCCTGCTGGCACCTTGAATTCATCCTTCTGGCCTCAGAGAAACTGGGTTACAGTGGCCTCAGGAGCCAAATACACCTTTGTTTAGGGACCTCCCTGATGATCCAATGGTTAAGAATCCTACTTACAGTGCAAGGGATATGGGTTCAATCACTGGTCGGGGAACTAAGTCCACATACCGGGACTGCTCTGGAGTCCGTGTGCCTGAACCAGAGAGTCCATGCGCCACAATGGAAGATCCTGTGTGCCACAGTGAGGACCCATTGCGGCCAAATAAGTAAATTGCCGGGAGCCAGAGTGAGGAATCCTGCCCATGACAAGGTCATGAGGAAGGAAGCCTGACAAAACGCAAGGACATGTTCATGCTTCAAGAGTTCCCCCTGGTATTTCCCAGGCATGTACCCCCAAAACTAAAAATCTGCTGGCTTTTTGTACTCTGCTCTTCTGATATTCTCTGGAAAAAGTCAAATCAAGGCTTTAGTCTTCTGCATTTGAAAGGGATGTTTCAGTTAAAACTCCGATAGCTCTCTAGCTTGCCTAACAGGTTCCCCGGACCTCTTACAGCTTGTGAATTGCTTACAGCCCCCCAACCATGAGAGGCACAGAGCTTAAAGCATCTTAAAGATACAAAACCTTTTCTAAAGCGCTAAAAATCATATTGGTGACGGGTTTTCACTGTTGACTCAATGATTGCCGCCAGGCCTCCATATTCTTTATCTTTTAGGCACCTGGGAGGATGTTAATCAATGTAAACGGGATATGGAAAAAGATATATAGTAGTTTTGATGTTAGCAACACTAGACTTTTGAGTTAATTACTTTTCTTTGTTATATATCACTGCACTCCTCTTGTGTCCTTGCTATGTAAGAATGTAACTTTATTTAGTGCTTTCTGAAGAGTGGCACCAGACTTTGGGAAGATCAACACAAATAAGTCTTCTGGTTGACAAACCCTTATCAGAAAAAAGGCTGTAAAATGTTAATTGGCCCCTTGGCCAGAAGATGATGTAGATTACCCAAGACTTGTGTA
Organism: Redunca redunca; assembly: GCA_006410935.1. Classification (NCBI taxonomy): domain Eukaryota; kingdom Metazoa; phylum Chordata; class Mammalia; order Artiodactyla; family Bovidae; genus Redunca; species Redunca redunca. The sequence goes on along the minus strand of SJYQ01001102.1, from coordinate 345,109 downwards.
TACAACTAGGTATGCAGAGAGAAAAGCCTGGTTTTGATAAGAGTCTGGGCTGCTAACACTGCATAATTTTGTATTACCCATTGATCTCTATGTACAATCAAAAAGGTATAAAAGGCCTTCTGAACAATAGAGGCCAAAGACAGTCACTGGACTGGTTTCCCCCGTGTCTCCTCTTTACTCTAATTTCAGGCTGAATTCCCATCTGGGGCGTGGAGGCTCACCATGTCTACTTACTTGTCCTGGCTTCTAAGATCCATAAGGGAGAGAGCCCAAGGCGGGGCACTCTCCGATATTCAAACGGACGCCGGTGGCCTAATGTAGATGGTGCAAGCTCCTTGTCTGGAACTTTATTGGCTTTCCACGTAAACCAAGTTTTTCAGTATCTTTTCTCCACTTAATTTTCCTACTACACTATTTCTTCTTAATCTCTTTTATATTTCTATATAAATAAGTTTTTTCCTCGCCTACTCCGTCTCTCCTTCGAATCACCCTGGATCCACCGGGGCTGGACCCCGGCAGTTAATGTTTTTACAAAGAAAAGAATAACAAATACACCTTTGTTTAATGAAGAGTTGCCCAAACTCATAACAGAATCAGTTCAGTCGCTCAGTCGTGTCCAATTCTTTGCGACCCCGACGGACTGCAGCATGCCAGGCTTCCCTGTCCATCACCCACTCCCGGAGCTTGCTCAAACTCATGTCCATGAGTCGGTGATGCCATCCAACTGTCTCATCCTCTGTCATCCCCTTCTCCTCCTGCTTGGGTATAACAGAATACCCAGTTATCATGCTGGAAACGTAATGTTCTAAAGAATTCACTCTGGGAAACAACACTTGAGGTGAATTCAAGAGTGACTGAATCACAGTGGTGTCACTGAGGAAATTCACAAGTCTGGGTCCATCCTGAGGTTACTGGAGTCCACAGACTGCCCAGAACTACAGGCCACGCTACACAGGTGTTTCTTTGGTCCTCCCATCAGAAAGGGCACCTCCCATTTCCTGCTGCCTCTCACCCATCTTGCCTGTTTGTGCTCTTTTACATATATGATCAGACACACACTCATCTATGAGGTATAACATCAGATCCTTCTGACGTTACTGCTTATCACTCCCAGAACTGCCTGCCGTCTTTGCTTCATAAGTGTTCTTGCAATCTCTCCCAAGGTAGTTTGGTTGGAAGAATCCTCTTTCTAAGGCTGGACTGCACAAGGACTGTTAGAATGCCTGGGAACAGAAACTAGACTGAAAGTTTCACGTGGTTTTTTATTTCCTATGAAATTCAGTGCTCAGACTGTTCTGAGGTACCAACTGCATTGCTTTTAACTCTTTGCCGAGAGGTGGGCACTTCAAAGGACCGTGTGGTCCCAAGGTCCAATACGGTGTTGCTTTCTTGGAGTGAGGAATCTGCACCCATAGTGGGACCTTGGCAGACGATTTCTGCCTCACCTGATCAGCAGCTTGTCCGTTTTAACACTGTCCTATGGGTTATGAGGACAGAGGTTTTGGCTATCTATTCAGCTCCATTCCAACCTGTATGGATTAATGCCATTAGATCTTAGCAAAACCAGTATCTCAGGGGAATCCTTAAGGGACAACCGACTCTAAATAGCTTAGAAAGTGTACGCTGCTGAGTGGGGAGAAACTATCAAGGTCTCTAAGCCAAGAATTTTAAAGGGGAGAGTCTTTCCTCAGTGCTCACATGGAAAACTATGGAAACAGGATTCAGTGATCTTTCACAATCCTTAGGAATAAAAATCATTATAAGAAAAAAAAATACTTGTTTTCTCACCATTTTGAGTACAGTAAATATTTTATAATGTCAAATTTTGTATTCAGTATAATGTCCCAAACTTTCAGCATTCAGTGATTGAGAAAAATTGACCCTAGCCCCCACCAAATTGACAGAAAGATATTATGAATTCAGTAATGCTTTTAAATGAATTTCCTTTTTTTGAGTCTACCTACATTTTGGAAGCAGTAGTTAATATGTGAGACATAGCATTATTTCAAGCTACAGGCAGTGCTTAATATATATTTGAGTTTACAGACAATGCCATAATCCCACCTTAGGCAGTGGTTCTCTGCAGGGGCGCTCCGCAGAAAGAGAGAGGCAGTGGAACTTCCCTCAGCAGGGCTGAGGGGTCCCAAGGAAAAGTGAGCCTGCTGTCCGCCAACCCAGCCCCTCAGCAAGCGAGAGACAATCAGACGCGACAGGGGTTCTGTCTAAGCAGTTCCGCTTTATTGTCGAAAGCTCCTGGTTTATATAGGCAAGCAGGGGGGTTTTGTGAGGGACTTTCCATAGTTCTACCAATCAAGTTAAAGGTCAGATTACCACGTGCTTACATCATGACAGGGGTCTATGGTGATCACGCGTTGTCCACGTGCACAATCAAGAGAGCCAATCAAAAATTTTAACAAACAACTTAAGCCACGCCCTCATCTCTTCCCCCAGGCGCCATCTTAGCTCTAAACTGCAAAGCTAGCCCTTCTTTTTAAGGTTTCCCATTTAGGGCCCCACAGTTCTCAGATACGGCGTGTGGACCGGTATCAGTCCTGACCAAGTTATCATTCAGTTCAGTTCAGTTCAGCTGCTCATTCATGTCTGACTCTTTGAGATCCCATGAACCGCAGCATGCCAGGCCTCCCTATCCATCACTAACTCCCAGAGTCCACCCAATCCCATGTCCATTGAGTTGGTGATGCCATCCAACCATCTCATCCTCTGTCGTCCCCTTCTCCTCCTGCCCTTAATCTTTCCCAGCATCAGGGTCTTTTCCAAAGAGTCAGCTCTTCGCATCAGGTGGCCAAAGTATTGGAGTTTCAACATCAGTCCTTCCAATGAACACCCAGGACTGATCTCCTTTAGGATGGACAGGTTGGATCTCCTTGCAGTCCAAGGGACTCTCAAGAGTCTTATCCAACACCACAGTTCAAAGGCATCAATACTTTGGTGCTCAGTCTTCATTATAGTCCAACTCTCACATCCATCCATGACCACTGGAAACACCATAGCCTTGACTAGATGGACCTTTGTTGACAAAGTAGTGTCTCTGCTTTTGAATATGCTGTCTAGGTTGGTCATAACTTTCCTTCCAAGGAGTAAGCATCTTTTAATTTTATGGCTGCAGTCACCATCTGCAGTGATTTTGGAGCCCAGAAAAAGAAAGTCAGCTACTGTTTCCACTGTTTCCCCATCTATTTGTCATGAAGTGTTGGGACTGGATGCCATGATCTTAGTTTTCTGAATATTGAGCTTTAAGCCAACTTTTTCACTCTCCTCTTTCACTTTCATCAACAGGCTCTTTAGTTTTTCACTTTCTGCCATAAGGGTGGTGTCATCTGCATATCTGAGGTTCTTGATATTTCTCCTGGAATCTTGATTCCAGCTTGTGCTTCTTCCAGCCCAGCGTTTCTTATGATATACTCTGCATATAAGTTAAATAAGCGGGATGACAATATATAGCCTTGACGTACTCCTTTTCCTATTTGGAACCAGTCTGTTGTTCCATGTCCAGTTCCAACTGTTGCTTCCTGACCTGCAAACAGGTTTCTCAAGAGACAGGTCAGGTGGTCTGGTATTCCCATCTCTTTCAGAATTTTCCACAGTTTATTGTGATCCACACAGTCAAAGGCTTTGGCATAGTCAATAAAGCAGAAATAGATGTTTTTCTGGAACTCTCTTGCTTTTTCCATGAGCCAGCGGATGTTGACAATTTGATCTCTGGTTCCTCTGCCTTTTCTAAAACCAGCTTGAACATCAGGGAGTTCACGGTTCACGTATTGCTGAAACCTGGCTTGGAGAATTTTAAGCATTACTTTACTAGCGTGTGAGATGAGTGCAATTGTGTGGTAGTTTGAGCACTCTTTGGCATTGCCTTTCTTTGGGATTGGGATGAAAACTGACCTTTTCTGGTCCAGTGGCCACTGCTGAGTCTTCCAAATTTGTTGGCATATTGAGTGCAGCACTTTCACAGCATCATCTTTCAGGATTTGAAATAGCTCCACTGGAATTCCATCGCCTCCACTAGCTTTGTTCATAGTGATGCTTTCTAAGGCCCACTTGACTTCACATTCCAGGATGTCTGGCTCTAGGTGAGTGATCACACCATTGTGATTATTCGGGTCGTGAAGATCTTTTTTGTACAGTTCTTGTATCAGAAGAACTTCTTCAAGTTATCATTGGCTTGCAGTAAAATGAGAAACAGAGCCAGTTTGGGAAGCTTTACTTCCTTTCTTCCATTTTTTAATATTTGTTTATGCATCTCATTTTTGACTGCGTTGGGCCTAAGCTGTGACAGCAGGGCTCTTTCACCGAGTCATGTGGGCTTCTCCAGTTGCAGTGCGCAAGTCCAGCTGCCCTGGGGCGTATGGGATCCCAGTTCCCTGACCAGGGATCCAACATGCGCCTGCCACCCCCCGCCCCCAACACTGGAAGGCAGATTCTTAACCACTGGACCACCAGGGAAGTCCCTGGCAAGCTTACACAGTGTCACTGCAGTGTTAGCCCTACAAGGGTAAGCGCTGTGTCTTCTTCATATGGTCACTGCTGTGACCCACTGTCTTCCATGCCCTATGACAGTGCCTGCCACATAGTAAATGTTCAATGGTTATTGGATAAATAAAAAAAAATTATTCAATTCAAAAGACAATTCTTTATTCTGGAATTTCATCATGTGATGATATACAGTAGTTTGATTTTTTAAAGTTTTATTTGGCAAAATAAAAAGTCAAAACTTGTATCAACTAGGATTAGGTTTAGTTGTGAAGAAGAAATGTGAAAAAGTAGTGATTTAAAACATGATAAGTGTCTGTTTCCCTCCTGGGCCAGTATGGCAAGTCCCAATTCCTTAGGGACCCAGGCTTCCTCTATCTCGGTGCTTTGCCATGAGCTTACTGCCCTGCCATGCTCAGGTGGCCTTTGAACTTATAGTCCAGGCATGGATCCATATTCCAGATGTTAAGATGGGGGAAGAGAATAGAGAAGGACCTGCCTCATTCCTTTAAAGAAACTCCTTGGTAGCATCATTTGTTACTTCTATGTCATTGGTCAGAATTAGTCACATGACCACATCTAGCTGCAAGTGAAGGTGGGAAATGTCTTTTAGCTGAGTGGCAACATGCCATGCTAAAAACCAAGATTCTGTGATTAAGGCAAAAACAAAGGGCTAACATTCAACAGAAGGCGAGATGGTTGGATGGCATCATCCACTCAATGAACATGAGTTTGAGCAAAGTCTGGAAGGTGGTGAAGGACAGGGAAGCCTGGCATGCCGCAGTCCATGGGGTCACAGTCAGACATAACTGAGCGACTGAACGACAGCAATGTTAGATGGCAGCTAAGAGTCGGGCACGACTGAGCGACTTCACTTTCACTTTTCACTTTCATGCATTGGAGCAGGAAATGGCAACCCACTCCAGCACTCTGGCCTGGAGAATCCCAGGGATGGGGAAGCCTGGTGGGCTGCTGTCTATGGGGTCACACAGAGTCGGACACGACTGAAGCTACTTAGCAGCAGCAGTCTGGCCATGGTTCCTCCAATTTTTTCAGATCATTTTGAAAATATGAGAACCACTGCTGAAGGAGGCTTGCCCACATCCATCTCCATGGATGGAGTTACACAGGACAGAGCCTGTCAGATGTGGCAGAACTGTTTTACCCTCTTCGGTTACTCATCATACCCTCCTCCCCCTAAGCAGTTAAAGTCCAGAGACTGTCCTCGCTCTCTGCTCTGACTCAGCTCCGTCTTTCTCAAGGCTAAGCAGCAGAGACAGCTCTCTGCTTCTGCAACTCCCAGTTTAACACTCATTTTTCTTCATTAAGATAGCTTTCCAATCAATACCATGGACTCCAACAAAAGGCAAGTTGTGCTTGAATGAAGGCAAAAAATTTAAAATGTATGCAAATCAAATTGACAGGAAATGATTTCTATGTCCTCAGTTATTTATGTTCTAATTTCAGAATTGTTTTGTCATCATTTCTGAAGGATATCCTTTTGGCAGTGGTTTCTGACCTGATTCCTCTCTTTTCTAGTCATACTGGGGAAAAGAATTCATTTATCAATCTCTTAATTTATACGGATCTCAGAAGTCACCACCTCCAGGCAAGTGGACTTGAGCATCTTGGAAGTAGTGCCTCGAAACCTTTCAGTGTTTATCATTTATAGCAAGGGAGTTAAATACCAAGTTAAGATGAATTCCTTTGAATGTTAGGAAACTGCCTTTGGGTGGCCCATGTCTGGCTTGGGCTCAGGTGTCAGCAATGTAGCTGGAGCAAAGAGAGCAAACCCCAAAAGGACTTCTGAGATGCGGCCTCAGGGGAGAAGGCCTGCCTTGAGCCCAGCTGAATCACATGGTGAGCATCATTTATTCACTGAACTAAACTCACTCTGTACCAGGTCCCTGCTTTATATATATCATCCTCTCAATGACTATTCCTGTTTTGCAGGTGAGAATATTGAGGCTTAAAGATATAAAGGAGTTTGCCTAAGATCAAATGTCTGGTAGAGCCGGGTTCAAACCAAGCCTACCTTTTTCTGAAACTATTCTCTGAGTCCCCGGAGCCCTAAACTTTTAGAATTCATGGGCCAGTAAAATTGTTTTAATTGTGTAAAATTAAAAAGAGAAAAAAAGTGTAAGAGTACATGAAGAGTAATATAGCATTGCCATTTTAAAAAACTTTTTATTTTGTATTGGAGTATTTGTTGTTGTTTAGTTGCTAATACATGTCTGACTGTTTTTGAGACACCATGAAAATAGCCCACCAGGCTCTTCTGTCCAAGGGATGTCCCAGGCAGGAATACTGGAGGGCATTGCCATTTCCTCCTCCAGAGGATCTTCCTGACCCAGAGGATCTTCCTGACCTGTGTTGAATGCACATCTGGCTGGCAAACTCTTTACCACTGAGCTACCTGGCAAGCCTATATTGGGGTATGCCAATTAACAGTGTGGTGATAGTTTCAGGTGAACAGTGAAGGGACTCAGCCATACATATACATGTATCCATTCTCCCCCAGTAGAGTTGTTAATTTTTAATTTTTCCATCGGGCCATGAAAAAGGCCTGTCATTTGTTGTTACTACCATTTCATCAGAAAGGATATTTCACACACATACACATACACACATACAAAAAACCATTTCTAAATTAATTCAGTGAGTATTTATTGAGAAGCTATTATGTGTCAGATATTATTCTAGGCACTAGAGAATACTAGAGTGACAAAATAAACAAAAATCTCTGCCCTCGTGCTTAAATTCTAAGTGAGGCATGATGCATCAAAAAAATAATAAGGAAAGCATATGGTATGTAGAAATGAGTGCTATGGGGAGAAAATAAAGTCGGGAAGAGGGATGTGAGTACGTGGGGGCGGAAGCCATTGCTGAGGAAGGAGGCAGAGCACCCCCGTCTCGCTAAGAAGGGGCATGGACTGTCCTAGCACCCACATGCACCTGCTACATGACTGCTTTTTTCTCACTGTGCAGCGCACAGGGCATCTCATTCCTGTGACCCAACACGTTGGGAACCTCTGCTCTGTGCTGTCCCAGCTCCAAGAAGCTGAGATGGGAGGGACTGGTGGGATGACTCAATCTCTGCTCACGATCCAGCCTTTTCCAACTCCTGGATTTCAATTCCTAGGCTACTGATTGGCTGGGATTTTATCTTGCCTAAGTCGTGATCCAGGAAGCTTTTCATTATGCCTCAATGTAAATCAGAATGTCAGTAAAGAAAGAACTGTGAGTCAAAAACTTTTCTAAGGTTGGAGGCTCAGGGTCCTGCTCATGCCTTTCTGCTGTCTAGCTTCCCTTTGCTAGGTGTGCTGAATAAATCTGAGCTGATCAATAGTGATTTCTTTCCCCCATGTGCTTCCAGCTTCGTGTGGGAAGAAATTTTAGAAAAAAAAAATTATTTCACTCATTTTACAAAAGGTTTTCTTTTGGGTTTCTGTTGTTCAAAGGAATAGCCCTCAAACTCTAGAAATAAGATGTTGGGGATATTTGGATCTCAAAATTTTGGTTTCTTTTGATAGCCACCTATCCTGTGCCAAATCCCCACCTTCTCAGCAACTTGTGTTCCTCTGGAACCCGAGTTTCTAGTTTTTACTCCAAATACATCTGTCTAATATTCCCACAGGAGGCTTCCCAAGTGGCACTGGTGGTAAAGAACCTGTCTTCCAGTGCAGGAGATGTAAGAGATGTGGGTTCGATCCCTGGGTTGGGAAGATCCCCTAGAGGAGGGACAGTGACCCACTCCAGTATTCTTGCCTGGAGAATCCCATGGACAGAGGAGCCTGGCAGGCTACAGTCCATGGAGTCACAGAGAGTTGGACTCAACTGAAGTGACTTAGCCCAGAAGCATGATATTCCCACAGAGGTGATACTTGGAGTCACAGAGCCCAGAGTTCTAATCCTGACTCTGTCTCTTACTAGATTAAGACTCGGGAAAGTTCAATTACTTGAACTTTCTGAGCTCTGGTTTTTTCATCTGTTGTACTGGAATAATAAGAGCACTTACCTAGTAGGGTAGTTGTGGGTATTAAATGAGAGAACATATCATAACTAAAGTTTATTGAGGATTTATGTGCCACACAATATTCTAAGTGCTTTGTGTGTGTTAACTTGTTGAATTCTCCATGATCTTTTTGAAGTAGGGCTGTTCAGTTCAGTTCAGTTCAATCGCTCAGTCGTGTACGACTCTTTGTGACCCCATGAATCAGCACGCCAGGCCTCCCTGTCCATCACCAACTCCCAGAGTTCACTCAAACTCACGTCCATTGAGTCGGTGATGCCATCCAGCCCTCTCATCCTCTGTCATCTCCTTCTCCTCCTGCCCTCAATCCCTCCCATCATCAGCGTCTTTTCCAATGAGTCAACTCTTCACATGAGGTGGCCAAAGTATTGGAGTTTCAGCTTCAGCATCATTCCTTCCAAAGAACACCCAGGACTGATCTCCTTTAGGATGGACTGGTTGGATCTCCTTGCAGTCCAAGGGACTCTCAAGAGTCTTCTCCAACACCACTGTTCAAAAGCATCAATTCTTCGGTGCTCTCTTTCTTCACAGTCCAACTCTCACATCCATACATGGGTACTGGAAAAACCATAGTCTTGACCAGACAGACCTTTGTTGACAAAGTAATGTCTCTGCTTTTGAATATGCTATCTAGGTTGGTCATAACTTTCCTTCGAAGGAGTAAACGTCTTTTAATTTCATAGCTGCAATCACCATCTGCAGTGATTTTGGAGCCCCCCAAAATAAAGTCTGACACTCTTTCCACTGTTTCCCCATCTATTTCCCATGAAGTGATGGGACCAGATGCCATGATCTTCATTTTCTGAATGTTGAGCTTTACGCCAACTGTTTCACTCTCCTCTTTCACTTTCATCAAGAGGCTTTATAGCTCCTCTTCCCTTTCTGCCATAAAGGTGGTGTCATCTGCATATCTGAGATTATTGATATTTCTCCTGGCAATCTTGATTCCAGCTTGTGCTTCTTCCGGCCCAGCGTTTCTCATGATGTACTTTATTATTCCATTTTTCAGAAGAAGAAACTGAATCACAAAGAAGAGAAGTAGCTTTCTCGTGGCCATTCTGTGTTCCTGGCATATAGAATGATGGTTCTCATTGATATACTCAATGGTGGAGAAATCAGGAACCACTGGTCTACCACTGTCATCAGCGCTCAGCCTGGAGCTGCTGCTTAGGTAGGGTAGCTTCATAATGGCAAAGGAATATGTCAACGTGTATTTCTCAGGACTTCCCTGGCTTCCAGTGGTTAAGACTCTGTGCTTCCAATGCAGGGTTCTGTCCCTGGCTGGGGAACTAAGATCCCACATGCTGCAAGGTGCGACCAAAATATAAAAAAAAAACAAACCCAAAAACTAAAGCGTATTTTCTCAAAATGTTAAATTCTTATACAAATAGTAAACAGGTGTTACTAACTCATTAATAAGGGTCGCAGCAAGCTGATAAATCCAAGTCAAAAGAGAATATGCTGGTATGGTCACTAAAAGGGCACCAGGAATCCTTGTGGTGATGAAACTATTCTGTGTCTTGACTGTGGTGATGGTTTTGTGAACCTACGTATGTGTGAAGCTGGATAGGACTGAGTGCAAACGCACAAATGAATACACATACAGCTGGGGACATCTGAGTGAGATGGAAGGATTGTACCCACGTCAGCACCCTAGCTGTGATTTTGTATATGGTTCTTTGTGAAACTGGTAAAGGACCCAGAGAGCTCTGTGTATTATGTCTTACAACTGTTGATGAATCTACACAAATAAAAAGTTGAATTTAAAAACAAAATATAATTTTAAAAATAGCCCGAAAAATACATGAGAAAGTGGTTTTCTGTTTTGTTTGGATATTCCACATGGAGTCTTGGTTCCTTGACAGGGTTTGAACCTGTGTCCTCTGCAGTGCAGAGTCCTAGCCACTAAACCACCAGGGAAGTCCCATCCGTTTCTTTCTTTGACTTGTCTTTATTTTGGCTATGCTGGGTCTTTGTTGCTGCAGGAAGCCTTTCTTTAGTGACAGCGAGCAGGGGCTACTCTCTAGTTGCGGTGTGCGGGCTTATCGCAGTGGCTTCTCCTGGTGTGGAGCACGGGCTCTGGGTGCACAGGCTTAGTTGCCCTGCAGCATGTGGAATCGCCCCAGACCAGGGATCAAACCCACGTCCTTTGCACTGGAGGCCAAATCCCAAACACTGGACCAATAGGGAAGTTCGAAACTGTTGTTGTTGTTGTTTTTAATAGGTAGTGGATAGAAGGAAAGCTGAAGTAAGGATATTAAATATAAAACTTGTTATAGCCTATGGAACAAAAAGAAAATAAAAGCATAGTCTTTGGGGTTATCCTCTCTAGCCAGTGGAAAAGAAACTCATCACACATTGTACGTTCTCAAAATTGTAAGATGTTGGGGTTAAGACCAAATGTGGGAACACAATTGCATGCTCGAGGGCGGGATTTCTCACCCTCAGCACTGTTGACTCTTTGGGCCTGAAAATCCTTTGTTACAGAGGCTGTCCTGTGCATTATAGGATGTTTAGCAGCATCCCCAGCCTCTACCCACTAGATGCCAATGGGGTAGACAACCCCCAGCTGACAACCAAAACATCTTCAGGGAGTAACATTGCCCCACTTAAGAACCACTAGTCTAGACTCCAGGGACCCTGGAGCCTGAAGACCTTTAGGTGAGCTTGTTAGGAAGTGTTCCTAGGATGACATTTACCATCTCCTCCCAGCTTTGGGGCAATTGTTCCTCTCAAATAAAACTACCAATTACAGGGTCAAAGGAGCACAATGAGCTCTACCAGGGGTCACTGACTTCTAGCAGAACAGGAGCCTCAGACATGCCCTAGGCCTGGCCCAACCCCCTTATTTTCCAGCTACGAGTAGAGGTGGTTTCTCTACAGGCAGACAGCTGGTTCCTGGCAGAGTGTGTGCAGTTAAGCTCTCTTGTTCCAGAATGGGTCTGAGGCGATCACTGTGGAGTCATTATGACTTTGTGAACATCAGTTATATGCCAGGTGCTGTACTGGGCTCCAGGCTTGGACGATGACTAACACTGAGTTCCTGCCCTCAAGGTGCTGATGGTTTTACTGGGCAGGTGAGGCTGCAGGCAAATCATTACTGTGAGATGAATATTCAGTAGTGAGAGTTGGAAATGTTACTAAGATGGATAGGGGTGATAGAGGGTGGCCTTAGGGTCTCAGGGATTAGGGATGTCTCTATTCAGTTCAGTTCAGTTACTCAGTCATGTCCAACTCTTTTCAATCCCATGGACTGCAGCACACCAGGCTTCCCTGTCCATCACCAACTCCAGGAGCTTGCTCAAACTCATGTCCATTGACTCAGGGATGCCATCCAACCATTTTATCCTCTGTCATCCCCTTCTCCTCCCGCCTTCAGTCTTTCTCAGCATCAGGGTCTTTTCCAACGAAACAGCTCTTTGCATCAGGTAGACAAAGTATTGGAACTTCAGCTTTAGCATTAGTCCTTCCAATGAATATTCAGGACTGATTTCCTTTAGGATTGATTGGTTTGATCTTCTTGCAGTCCAAGGGACTCTCAAGAGTCTTCTCCAACACCACATTTCAAAAGCATCAATTCTTTGGTGCTCTGTCTTCTTCATGGTCCAACTGCCACATCCATACACAGCTACTGGAAAAATCATAGCTTTGATTGGATGGACCTTTGTCAGTAATGTCTCTGCTTTCTAATATGCTGTCTAGGTTGGTCATACTTATTGGAAAAGACTCTGATGCTGGAAGGGATTGGAGGCAGGAGGAGAAGGGGACGACAGAGGATGAAATGTCTGGATAGCATCACCAACTTGATGGACATGAGTTTGAGTGAACTCCGGGAGTTGGTGATGGACAGGGAGGCCTGGCGTGCTGCAATTCATGGGGTCACAAAGAGTCAGACACGACTGAGTGACTGAGCTGAACTAAACTGAACTAGGTTGGTCATAGCTTTTCTTCCAAGGAGCAAGCGTCTTTTAACTTCATGGCTGCAGTCACCATCTGCAGTGATTTTGGAGCCCCCCCAAATAAAGTCTGTCACTGTTTCCATTGTTGCAGAATTCTTAGTGCCTGATCAAGGAAGGACAACTGTACCCACTGCAGGAGCCCTGAGTCATTCATTGCTCCTGGCCAGAGGGAATGTGAGGCTCAGGCCAGGTCCTGGGATTCCTGGCATCCCAGGAGAGAATGATAAGAGAGGGGGATGCAGAAATGGGAAGTTGTTCAAAACAAGGGAGAGAGAGGAGCAGATTGATAACTGAGATCAAGTCGAAGATAGGATAGGATGGGTTAGCAGGAGGAATGCCGTTGTTACAAGATGGAGAATGGAAGACAGTGAAGGCCAAGGCAGAGGAAGCGACCACACAGCACTCAGAGCCTGGAGTGCCAGCGGTTCACTGTTACTAGTCATCACGGGTCCTTAGGGAGCTGACTGCACACGAACCTGCATCTGGGCCTTCCAGGCTGTCTGCTCCAGGGCTCACGTGCTCGGCCACAGGGAAGATAGAGCCTCTGGAACGGTGGTTTGAATGCTAACCTCCAAAACACTTTGGCAGAGTGCAGGCCTGGCTGGCACTGGGGCTGTTTCCAAAGTATTTTAGATGCAGAGCATCAGCCTTGCACACAGTGGCAGGTCAAGGAAGGAGGCTTCCAGCTTCAGTACCCTTCAAGCTCTTCCCTCCTTCCTTGTGACTCACTGCAGGGCCCAGGGAGAAGTCAAGTAGAAAATAAGGACCAGTGGGAGAGCCTCCCTGACCTGGGCGTCAGGAGGTCCCTGCAGCAGGTGGGCCGTTTAGGGTTCAGTACAGTTCCAATACTTTGGTCACCTGATGTGAAGAGCCGAATCATTGGAAAAGACCCTGATGCTGGGAAAGACTGAAGGCAAAAGGAGAAGGGGGCAACAGAGGATGAGATGGTTGCTTGGCATCACTGATTCAATGGACACGAACTTAGGCAAACTCTGGGAGATGGTGAGGGACAGGGAGACCTGATGTGCTACAGTCCGTGGGTTTGCAGTTGGACATGACTTAGTGACTGAACAACAGAGTCCCCACAGAATCGCTAGCAGTGGTCAGTTCTTTTACAACACAGATCTTGGGGTGACTACCTACTCAGCCCCATCACCCCTGCTCCATACTCCCCACTAAACTGTTTGGTTAATGACTCAAATTGGTCCTAGGCACAGAAGTCATGGTGGTGGTTTTGGAATACCTAAGGTTGCAGAGCACTGTTAGATACTAACTGAATTCCTTTATGTGGTCTGGATGGAAAAACTCCCATGACACCAGGTATATTCATTTCTTGTTGCTGTTGTAACAAATATGTATATGTAGCAGTTTAAACAACATAGTTTATTACCTTCCAGTCTGCAGGTTAAAAGCTGATGGGGTGGAGAGGGGGGTGTCTTCCTGGACTGAAGTGTCTGCAGGGCTGGGTTCCTCCCTGGGCACTCTAGTAGAGAGTCCTCCTCCAGCTTCTAGAGGCTGCCCACACTTCCTGGTTTATGTATGGCCTCTTCCTCCATCCTCAAAGTCAATGACATTGCATCTCTCTGCCTTCCTTTTGCAAACACATCATCCTTTAAGTCTTATTCTTCTGCCTCCTCCTGCTTTTAAGGACTCTTGTGATTACACTGGATAAACCAGGATAATCTACTTTACAATCATCTTAAAACAGCAACCTTAATTGCAGTTAGCAACCTTGATTCCATCTGCAACCTTAATTCCCCTTTGCCAGGTAACCTAATACATTTACAAGGAATTAAGTGTATTATGGAATTATATGTATTAGGGAACACCCTATTACTTATGGGGATTAAGAACAGGGACTTCCCTGATGGTCCAGTGGTTAAGACTTCATCTCCCAAAGGAAAAATTAAAAAAGATTTCACCTCCCAATGCAGGGGGGTGGGTCCCATCCCAGGTTGGGAAGCTAAAATCCCACATGTCTTGTGGCCAAAAAAAAACCAAAAAACACCAAACCCAAAACCATAAAACAGGAGAAATATTTGTAACAAATTTAATAAAGATTTTTTAAAAAATGGTTCACATAAAAAAATCTTAAAAAAAGAGCATTATTTTAAAAATATTTGGGGGTGGGGGCATTATTCTGCCTACCACACCATGGCCCCAGTCAGAATTCTGGTCAAAACCTTGAGAGCTACGTAGGAAGAGATCTGCCATTTACTGAGTGCCTACGACATGTCAGACAGTAAAATAGGTGCTTTATAGATTATCTCATTCTGTCTCCCAGCATTCAAGCCCTATTTTATGAGTGAGAAAATGCTGACTCACAGAGGCTTAGTCACACAGCTGGGGACTGTGGGATTCTGTCCGTACGTCCTTCAGTCCGTGCTACCTTCTGCCACCCTTTGTTCCTTCCAGACAGCCCCAGAGGATTCAAAATGAAGTGTACCTAGGGATGATGGACAAAAAACACAGTAAGAAGTCACCTTTGAACTTGAAGCCAAGGAGAATGAACTTAGATGAGAGGGACAACCAGAAGTGGTGACTCATCCCAAGAGAACTGGTGACTGTTGGGCTGCTGACAATAGAAGGCCATGGGGCTAGGGGGCAGGCCCGGAGACCCATCTGCTCAGAGAGCCCTCATTTGCTCGGTTCATTTATAATTTGCCTGACGTAGAGCTGCCTCGAGAGAGTGATCAAAGCAGGATCTGAGTCATAAGAATGTCTCAGTTTTTTATCCAGCCCTCTCTAAAGGGAGGGCACACGTGTCGTGACACAGACTGGAGCAGTCTTCCTGTCCTGGGCTTCACGGCTGCAAAGCCTGGCTGGAACAGCCTCAACACCTTCTCCTTCTTTGTGCTCCGATTCTGTTTGCACCGAGCAACTTTCTGCCTGATTTAGTCTTTTATAGCTGACTGGCTGTCCTCCAAAACCATGATTTTAATCCTCAGCCAGGTCCTGATGACTGCAAATTGATCCTGACTCAGTCTAGATTGGCCTCGTCTCCCATTCCTTTCACTGACTCTCCAAACCTTCAGCCCGCTCTGCAGGCTGCCATTCCCGTCCGTCTTGGGCTTCTTCCTCTCAGGGGAGCATGGCGCCTCCTACTTCCACTGAGAAATGGACCAGTGGAATTCTTCAGATTTTCTTCTCCCAGCTTCTCTATTTCCCCCCACTTCTTTTCAGCTTCTAGATTGTTGTTTTTATCACTTCTGATGTCTTCCTGAATTCTAGTTTGGAGCTTTTGCATTCTCTTTCTATTGTAGTGGTTATCCCAAAGTTGTAACATATCTCCTTTATCTCCTTAAGTGAGCAAAGTCTGAAGTTTGTCAATACCTTTCCTTGTTCCTGTGTGAGCTAAATTCCTTCCTAAAAAAAAAAAAGAAACAACAAAACGCAGTGCTTGGGAGTTGTGCATGGGGCAGACCTCAAAATCAAGTGGTGACACTGTGATCAAAGATTCCTCAGTGAGTGAGTTTACTGGAGAATTTACTCTGTTGATATCTCATGTCTTTCTTCCCCAAGCAGGGCCACTGAAAAAGGATTCAATTACCTGTCATTACCTCTGATTTCTGCTATTCCTTTCTCTTTGATACCAGGTGTGCTAATTTTCCAGGGCTGCTGCAACAAAGTACCAGAGACAGGATCACTTAAAACAACAAGAATTGGGACTTCCTCGGTGGTCCATCACTCCTGGTGGCTCAGACAATAAAGCATCTGCCTGTAATTCAGGAGACCCGGATTCTATCCCTGGGTTGGGAAGAGCCCCTGGAGAAGGGAGTGGCTGCCCACTCCAGTATTCTTGCCTGGAGAATTCTATGGACAGAGGAGCCTGGCAGGCTACAGTCCCTGGGGTCGCAAAGAGTCGGACACGACTGAGGGACTTTCACTTTCTCTCTGGTAGTCCAGTGGTGGGGAAATTTGTCTCCCAGTGCAGGGGCCACGGGTTGGATCCCCGGTCCAGGAGGATTCCACATGCCAAGGGGCAACTGAGCCCATGTGCCACAACTCCTAAAGCCCACGGGCCCTAGAGCCCCTGCTCTTCAATAAGAGAAGCCTCTGCAAGGAGAAGCCCATGCACGGCAGCTAGAGAGTGGCCCCTGTTCGCGCCAAGTAGAGAAAGTCCATGCATAGCAAAGAAGACCCAGTGCAGCCACAGATTAAATAAATTCAAAACCGAAAAGCAACGAGAATTTGTGCTCTCCCAGTTCTGGGGACTTAAGTCCGAGATCATGATGCCGGTAGGGTGGTTCCTCCTATGGGCGGTGAGGGAGGATCTGTTCCGTGCCTCTCTCAGCCTCTAGCAGTTTGCTGATGACCTTTTGGGGTCCTTGGCTTGCAGAAGCATCACCTTGACTTGCGGCTTTATTTGGCTTCTCCTTGTGTGTGTGTGTCTATGTCTGAATTTCTCCTTGTTATAAGGACACCATTTATCGTGGATTAGGACAATGGTCTCATCTTAACTAGTTAACTAGTTCCATCTGCCACAACCTCCAAATAAGGTCACATTCTGAGGTTCTGAGGATTAGGACTTCGATATATGAATTTGGGGGGACACAATTCAACTCATTATACTATTATAGTACATATACTGATAAGCGTAATAGGTTTAACTATAATAAGTATACTGATTCTTTCTAATGCATTGTGAAAAAATTCTGTATCTGACAGGTGCTTTTGAACATAGGGTTTAACCTCAGTAGTACTAATAAAGCACATTTTTTCCCAGGTTTATTGAGATATAATTGACGTATAACATAAACCAATGTAACATATAAGTGTAAGGTGTACAACATGATTTGATATATGTATATATTGCAAGATGATTACCACAATAAGATTAGTTAACATGTTCATCTAATCATACAGTTAACTTTTTTTGAGGTGAGAACTTTCATGATATGCTCTCTTAGTAACTCTCAATTATATAATATGATATTGTTAACTATATAGTCATGAAGATATACATTAAATCCCCAGAATGTATTCATTGTATAACTGGAAATTTGACATTTACTTCCCACCCCGACCCATGACAATTCCCAATCTAGTCTCTATCTCTATGAATTCAGTGTTTTTTTTAGATTCCACATGTAAATGAGATCATACAATGTTTGTCTTTCTCTGTCTGAGTTACTTCATTTAGCATAATACCCCCAAGACTTATACATGTCACAAATTGTAGGATTTCTTCCTTTTTATGACTGAATAATATTTCATTGTTTTATCCATTCATCCAGCAATAGGATTTTATTGTTTCCATGTCTTGACTATTGTGAGTAATACTGCAGTGAATAAGGGTGCAGATATCTCTTCGAGATAGTGATTTCATTTCCTTTAGCTCTATAACCATAAGTGGAATTGCTGGAATATATGGTAGTTCTAGTTTCAATATTTTGAGGAACCTTCATACTGTTTTCCTGACTGGCTGCACTAATCTACAGTCCCATGTGTTACCTTTTTCTACATCCTCGCCAACATTTTTTTAAAATAATAGCCATTCTGACAGGTGTGAGGTGATATCTCATTTTGGTTTTCATTTGCATTTTCCTGATAATTAGTGATGTTGAGCCCCTTTTCATGTACCCGTTGGCCATTTGGGAAAATGTCTGTTTAGATCTTGTGCCCATTTTTAAATTGGGTTATGTTTTCACTCTTAAGCTATGTGAAATCCTTATATATTTTAGATATTAACCCTTTTTCAGATACATGATTTGCAAATATTTTCTCTCATTCTGTAGGTTGCCTTTTCATGTTGCTGATATTTTCCTTTGTTCTGCAGAAGAATTTTAGCTTGATGTCATCTCTCTTCTTTATTTTTGCTTTTATTGCTTGTGCTTATGCTGTCAAATGCAAAACATCATAACTAAGACTCATGTCAAGGAGCTTTCCTCCCATGTTTTCTTCTAGAAGATTTACAGTTTCAGATCTTACATTGAAGGCTTTAATCCATTTCAGATTTCGTGAGTGAAGTAAATCAGGGGTCCAGTTTCAGTCTTTTGCATGTGGATATCCAGTTCTCCCCCAATATCATTTACTGAAGAATTTTTTTCCCTAATAAGGCATAATATTTTAGTTTATGCCAGGGCTTCTGCACCCAGCTGGCCTGCATTACTGCCTCACACCTGGTCTGGGAAAACAGATTGCCTTCCATCAAGAGCCAGGTGTGCATTCTTCCCCTGCTGGGCCTCTGTTCTTGAAGGTCAGCTGCATTTCATGGAACACATCCTACCTCCAGGGCCTGTCTCAGGATGGCAGTTCCAAAGCCGCCATGTGGGCTTTCCCCGAGGTCTATTTTATTAGGTACACCTGCCTTAAATATGCGTCTGTTTCCCTCTCCTTCCAAATTCACCTGTGGGAAAGTGTCTTTCATAGGGTTGAATGATGGGGCATCTCAATCCCTGAATTTTGGGGGGCACTAGAATTGGGGTGGACACCCATCCCTCACCTCTGAAGCGGGGAGAGGAGATTGCAATAGTGTGCCTCTCCCTGCCTGCATTGTTCAGTTAGCTAGGAAACACCTTTCTACAGTTCTAAAAACTCTGCAGGTTGTGAGATCAGTTTCATAGTGGCTTTTAAGAAGGAGAGGGACTTCCCTGGTGGTCCAGTGGCTGAGTCCATGCTCCGAATGCAGGGGGCCTGGGATCGATCCCTGACTGGGAAACTAGATTCCCCATGTGGCAGCTAAGAGTTCAAATGCCACAACTAAGGTGTGGTGCAGCCAAATGAATTTTCTTTTTTAAAAAGAGAAGACGTTGAGCAGATTAAATATGACATCAATTTTAAAATATACTCTAATTTCAGAAACAGAAATGTGCTATTTGGGATTCAAGATGTACACTATTTCTTTTTGTTTTTAATTGAAGTATCAATTCAGTTCAGTTGCTCAGTCATGTCCGACTCTTTGTGACCCCATGAACTGCAGTTCTTTGGCACTTGGCTTTCGTTATTGAAGTATAGTTGATGTATAATATTTATATAAATTACAGGTGTACAACATAGTGATTCACAATTTTCAAAGATTATACTACATTTATAGTTATTATAAAATATTGGCCATATTCCCTGTGTTGAGCAGTATGTCCTTGTAGCTTATTTTGTACATAATAGTACTGGTTAAGCCCCTACCCTTCCCTTATATAGCCTCTGCCCCCTTCTCCCCATAACTACTAATTTGTTCTCTATATCTGCGAATCTGTTTCATTTTGGTTATATTTACTAGTTTGCTGTATTTTTTAGATTCTACATATATCATACAGTTATTTTTCTCTCTGTGACTTATTTCACTCAGCATAATACCCTCCAAGTCCATCTGTGTTGCTGCAAATGGCAAATTTTTATTCTTTTTTGTGACTGAGTAGTATTCCTTTCCATATATATATATATATGTATACACATACATACATACACACCACATCTTATTTAACCATTCATCTATTGATGGACATTTAGGTTGCTTGGCAATTGTAAATAATGTGACTATGAACATTGGGTGCATGTATCTTTTTGAATTAATATTTTCAGGCTTTTTTGGATATATACCCAGGTGTAGAATTGCTGAGTCATATGGCATTTCTGTTTTTAGTGTTTTGAGAAACTTCCATACTGTTTTCCACAGTGGCTGCACCAATTTATATTCCCACTAACAGTGTATGATGGTTTCCTTTTCTCCTCATCCTTGCCAACATTTGTTATTTGCATTGTTTTTGATGAAAGGCATTCTAACAGGTGTGAAGTGATATCTCGTTGTGATTTTGATTTGCATTTCCCTGATGATTAGAATTGCTGAGCATCTTTTCATATACTTGTTGGCCATCTGCATTTCCTCTTTGAAAAAATGTCCATTCAGATCTTCTGTCCATTTTTCAGTTGGGTTGTTTGCTTCTTTGTTATTGAGTAGTGTGAGCTTTTGGAAATTAAACCCTTGTCAGTCATATCACCTGCAGTTATTTCCTCCCTGTCCATCAGTTGTCTTTTCATTTGTTTATAGTTTTCTTTGCTGTGTAAAAGCTTGTACGTTTGATTAGGTCCCATTTGTTTATTTTTGCCTTTATTTCTGTTGCTTAGGGAGACTTACTGAAGAAGACATTGGTATGATTTATGCCAGAGAATGTTTTGTCTATGTCCTCTTCTAGGAGTTTTAAGTATCATACTGTTTTGATTACTGTAGCTTTGTAGTATAGCCTGAAATCAGGGAGTGTGATTCCTTTAGCTTTGTTTTTTTTCAAGATTGTTTTGGCTATTCATGGTCTTTTGTGTTGCCATACAAAATTTTAAAATTATTCGTTCTAGTTCTGTGAAAAATACTGTTGGTATTTTGATAGGGATTGCATTGAATCTTTAGATTGCCTTGGGTAGTATGGCTATTTTAACAATATTAATTCTTCTAATACAAGAACATGGTATATCTTTCCTTCTGCTCATGCCATGTTCGATTTGTTTCATCCTTGTCTTGTAGTTTTTTGGCTACAGGTCTTTTATCTCCTGAGGTGAGTTTATTTCTAGGTATTTTATTCTTTTTGATGTAATAGTAAGTGGGATAGTTTCCTTAGTTTCTCTTTCATTGTCAGTGTATAGAAAGGCAACATTTTTATATTAATTTTGTATCTGGCAAGTTTACCGAATTCATTAAAGGGCTATAGTAGTTTTCCAGGGGCATCTTTAGGATTTTCTGTGTATAGTATCATATCAAGATGTACACTGTTTCTGAGTGTCTTCTAAATGCTGGTGCTAAAATTATAGTGTAGAGCAAGTGAGACAGTTTCTGCCTTTATGGGGAATATCCTCTAACACCGGAGACAAACAGTAGCCAAGTCATTAGTAAAATAGACACAAATGTGCAAAGGGCTTTGAACTTGAAATACAAGACCCTGTGGTATGGACATTTTTGAGTTCACCACTTTATCTCCTTTGCCACTTATTACATGCCTGAAGAGTGGGGTCCAACCTCGCTTTACTTTTTCTCCTTTTCTTTCTTCTACTTGTTGCCAGGGTCTTGTGTTAGCACTCACTATAGCCCACATGCCCAGTTCTGTACTTGCACGTAATTTAAATGTTTGTTCAGTGGGATTGAAGAATAAGATGTCAAGCTTCTTTGGGGCGGGGACAGCCTCATCGGTCTGTGATCCCCGCTACCGGGGCTGTCAACTAATGCACCCAGTGATCACTGTCCACTGGCAGAATGTCCAGGAGCCGCCCTCCACTCCCCTTTGTGGAAGGTCAGCTGGCGTGCGGTAAGGCGCCTCCCAAGTGTCCAGCCTGCTCTAGCTGCCTTATTAGATGAGGAAACTGACCCTTAGAGAAGTAACTGACTCAAGATCATTTAACAAAGAGGTGAAGGGCTTGGACCCCAGCTCTGTCTGACGGCAAAGCCGATTCTCGTGACATCTCATCGTCAGACGTAAGAGGCCAAGGAAAATGTGGTGAATCGGTGAATCTGATTCCTTTTGAAAATCCCAAGAGGCTTTTCTGCTCGTCACCAAACTCTGCTTCTATTACCAGCAGGGATTATTTTCTATCTGTCTTAATGGCTCCTTTTCACTTAAACTAATCTTCCTGCTTTCTTGAAGACTCTTGATTAAATTTTCCAAGGAAATACCTTCCTGCATTCTCTTCTTTCAGTACACATACTGGAACATCCAAGCCCCAGAAATAGAGGCTGGAGTTTATTCCCTGAGGCTGTAGGTAAATTTACTTATGACTGAGAGAATAGTAGTGGGTCATCCTGAGCCAAAGTTATTTGGTATAATTCAAAGTTATGGGATTTTCCAGATTTAATCCAAAGGTCGTCAGATCTCACTGGCCTCTTGGTACAGAGAGGCTCACAGGAAGAACAAAGGGCATATTTCACTGCTTCTCACCACCACTTACTTGTTCTCTCAGTCCTGCAGCCCTTTACCATCTCCCAGAGTATTTCAGGGGGTCCTCAGGATAGGACTAGCCAGCTGCTATTCTGCTAAGATGGGGTCCTATTTTTGTTTGGGATTTTCTTTTTACTTTTTGTTTTAGAAACTGCCCCCTCACTTGCTGTCCCCACCTTCCCCACACACAGACACTCATACCCCGGGCTGCTGCTGCTGCTGCTAAGTTGCTTCAGTTGTGTCCGACTCTGTGCAACCCCATAGATGGAAGCCCACCAGGCTCCCCTGTCCCTGGGATTCTCCAGGCAAGAACACTGGAGTGGGTTGCCATTTCCTTCTCCAGTGCGTGAAAGTGAAAAGTGAAAGGGAAGTCGCTCAGTCGTGGCCGACTCTTACCTGGGCAGGCACTGGCATATCTTCCAGGCACCTTTATTTTTGCAGCTGGGCATCACTGTCACTTCTAGTGGGCACTGAAGTCCCCCTTTAGCTATTGCCACAACCACTGAGACTCTAAAGCAGTGGTTCTCAACCAGGTAATCTACCCAGCTTCCAGGATCTAATGCCTGATAATCTGAGGTTGAGCTGATGTCATGATAATAGAAATAAAGTGCACAATAAATGTAATGACTTGAATATCCCAAAACCATTTCCACCCCATCCCCCCATGCGTAAAAAAAATTCTCTTCCACGAAACCCAGATCCTGGTGCCAAACGGCTGGGGACTACCCATGGACAGAGAAACCTGGTGGGCTGTAGTCCGTGGGGTTGCAAAGACTCTGGCACAACTGAGCAGCTAAGCACAACACCGCCCTGGGAACAAGATCTGGAGACATTTTGGAATGTCACCACTAGGGGGCGGGTGCTGTAGGCATCTAGAGGGTAGAGGCCAGGAGTGTACCGAACACCCTGCAGTGCTCGGGACAGTCCAAACAGGCAGAGATTATCCATCCCCAAACGGCATAGTACTGAGTTTGAGAAACTCTGCTCTAGCGGATGTCCAGAATGAGGAGAGTTATATTACAAAGTAGGAAAGAAGACTTCTCTCCCCTTTTTGTGTTATGTTGTAGTTTTAGAGGCGCCCCCTGTAGTGTGGTTTGTACCCTATGAGTTAAGATAAGATTTTGACCAGCAGCTTTCTTAATTTTTGCTTGTGCTCTCTGGGGTCAGGTTATGGACGGAAGACGGAGCTCAGGGATAAAGGATGAATTCTTTCTTTGCTCCTCTCCTCCCCTTGAGCCATGAGGCTTGGCTCTTCTCCTTCCTAGGTAACGCCCACTGGGCCTGGCTCCTCTGCCCTTAGGGCAAGTTATTTTGGGGAGGATAATACACATATGCTGCTAGCTGCCACACACCCCCCCCACCCCCCCGCCTGTGCCAGTTTGTCCTGACATGTCTGAACTCCAGTGCAGATCCTGGCTCAAACAAGAGAGAATCTTTTATGAGTTGCTGTCCAGGTACTGCAGAACTTAAGTGCTTTTGAAGTGTAAAGCTTGTGGTCTACACTATGAATCAGTTAGGACACTTTTGGTGGCAAGTAATAAAAATAATCAACATCTACCAAGATAAAACTTTAAGCAAAAGAAAGGACTGTAGGGGATTTCCCTGGCAGTCCAATGGTTAAGACTCCAAACTTACAATGCATCGGGCACGGGTTCGATCCCCAATCAGAGAGCTAAGGTCTCACATGTTGCATAGCACAGCCAAAAAAATATAAATAAACCATTCTGCCCTTCTCCCCCCACCAAAAAAAATAGTAGGAGGAGTACTGTATTGGTTCAGTTAACAGAAAGGCCAAGTGTAGGAATATCTAGGGGTGAGGCTGGGTTCAAGGCTCACATAATGTCAGGGACCCCATGTCTCCCTTTCCACGTCTTAAGTCCCTTCTTCTCTGTGGGCTCCATTCTCAGAAAGCATCTTCCCTAGGACTGGCACAGCCCAATGTCAAAACTCCCAGAATCCAGCCCAGTGAAAAAAAGAGCCTCTTCCGTTAGCTCCTGCTAATGGGTTCTGAGGGAGAAGGCAATGGTAACCCACTCCAGTACTCTTGCCTGGAGAATCCCATGGACAGAGGAGCCTGGTAGGCTGCAGTCCATGAGGTTGCAAAGAATCGGACAGGACTGAGTGACTTCACTTTCACTTTTCACTTTCATGCATTGGAGAAGGCAATGGCACCCCACTCCAGTACTCTTGCCTGAAGAATCCCAGGGACGGTGGGGCCTGGTGGGCTGCCATCTATGGGATCGCACAGAGTCAGACACGACTGAAGCGACTTAGCAGCAATGGGTTCTGAGAGTTACTGACCTGGGTCTTGTGATGCCCCTGAGCCAATCACATGGTCCCTGAGAATGTAGAGTGCTGACTGGCTTTGCCCTTGATCTCTAACTCAGATCTCTAACTGGGTGATCTTAACTCAGATCACCCAGTCTGAAGGTGGGAGGGTGAGATTGCTGGGGGAAAAAAAACTGAAGTAGTGGGGGACAAGCCCACTGCAGTGGTTTAGAATCTTAGGTTCTAGCAAAGGAGCTACAGGGCTGCTAGGTAGGTCAGGGAGAGAATCTCTAATGAAGAATTTGTCATTTTAAAATGAGAAAGGGTTGATAGTTTTATGCTTAAAACAGATGGGACTGCAAGGCATGGGGAGCATGGGGTCTGGGAAGGTGCAGGGAACTCTATAGTAACCTCTGATAGAAAGGAAATATTGCCTACATGTTCCTCCGGTTATGCTGTTTATAGGCTCCTCATTTGACACACTGTGCTCTGCCTCAACCTTTCAATACATGAAATACATAAATACTGTTTGATATTTGCCTGATTATATGCCATGGTGTATTCAACTGTGATGAACACTTAAACATTTTTCTGTATCTTAATTTATTCAGATTTATTCCTAAAATTGCTTGTGAAATCTCACATCTTTATTTTACTAAGCAACTATCTAAAACAATGTTTCACTGGTTTCTTTTAAAAGCCAAAATGTGGCAATTGAAGTACTTTTAATTTCCATTAGACTTTAAAGTTCAGTTCTTCAACTTCATACCCAAGTGCTATTTTAAGGATATCTTTTAAATAGAAGTCAATTTTAAAGGAAAAAAAAAAACAAAAAAACCTTTGTACCTATCTCAGTAGAGTAGGGATGCTTAAAAGAAAGCAACTAGTCAGTGCGTGACATGTGATGGGCTCTCTTTAAATAGAAACTCCCTTCTGATTCTTTTTAATACCCTTAAAAATCCAATAAAGGAAAAGAAATGGACCATATCCACTATAGTTTGCAGAGAATGTGATATTCATGTTTTCCAAGAGGTTATATGACTTAAACCTAAGTTATAGTTTCATTTTAAATTAAGTATGTTAATTTAATAATTAAAAATGAATTAGAATTGTGTGCAAATTTGTTCCAAAATTATTGTTATACTTCCCATGGTTTATATAAGAAAAGCATAGTGTTTTTCTTAAAATGAGAGCAAAAATGAAAACGCCAAAGCTTCCTTGAGATCTTTCCTCTTCTTAGGTTAGCAGAGGTATCTGGGCACAGTGGCAGAATTCACTCCCTGGAGAGAGAGCATCCAAGCTAGGGAGAGAAACCTTTGTCACATGGAATGAGGAGTCATTTAGTGCTGAGCTGGGTGATGTTGACACCTGGTGTGGATGTTGTTGAGTAAGCACAGGTCTGTGTTGCCCCCTCATCAGGTTGGAAAGGTGAAGGAGTGAGGGAGTCCCCTGCGGGGAAGAGATCATCCCCAGCAGTGTCACTGAGGTGGGCATGAGGCTGCACTTACGAGGAACAGAAGGACACCAGCCTGTCTGGAGGATAAGATGCGTAGTGAGAACCAAGCCGCATAAGGACTGAGCCCGCATGGCTGAGCTCTTTAGAGCCAGCAGAGGTGTTTGGATCTGATGCAGTGTGGCAATGTGATGCGAGGAAGGAAGCTACACGTTGGGAAGACTCATCTTTCTGTCATGATATGAATGTCCTGGACAGTGGTGAGAGACTATAGTCAAGGAGGCCAGCTGTTGCCTTTGCAATCATCTAGAGGAGAGGCTGCTTATATCCTTCCTTTTCTCCTTTGCTTTTCGCTTCTCTTCTTTTCACAGTTATTAATAAGACTAGAGATCTCTTCAAGAAAATTAGACATACCAAGGGAACATTTCATGCAAAGATGGGCTTGATAAAGGACAGAAATGGTCTGGACATAACAGAAGCAGAAGATATTAAGAAGAGGTGGCAAGAATACACAGAAGAACTGTACAAAAAAGATCTTCATGACCCGAATAATCACTATGGTTTGATCACTCATCTAGAGCCAGACATCCTGGAATGTGAAGTCAAGTGGGCCTTAGAAAGCATCACTACGAACGAAGCTAGTGGAGGTGATGGCATTCCAGTTGAGCTCTTTCAAATCTTTCAAATCCTGCTGTGAAAATGCTGCACTCGATATGCCAACAAATTTGGAAAACTCACCAGTGGCCATAGGACTGGAAAAGGTCAGTTTTCATTCCACTCCCAAAGAAAGGCAATGCCAAAGAATGCTCAAACTACCACACAATTGCACTCATCTCACATGCTAGTAAAGTAATGGTCAAAATTCTCCAAGCCAGGCTTCAGCAATACGTGAACTGTGAACTTCCTGATGTTCAAGCTGGTTTTAGAAAAGGCAGAGGAACCAGAGATCAAATTGTCAACATCCGCTGGCTCATGGAAAAAGCAAGAGAGTTCCAGAAAAACATCTATTTCTGCTTTATTGACTATGCCAAAGCCTTTGACTGTGTGGATCACAATAAACTGTGGAAAACTCTGAGAGAGATGGGAATAGCAGACCACCTGACCTGCCTCTTGAGAAATCTGTATGCAGGTCAG
>SJYQ01001102.1:297089-307839 GCA_006410935.1 Redunca redunca | reverse complement strand
GGCAACCCACTCCAGTACTCTTGCCTGGAGAATCCCAGGGATGGGGGAGCCTGGTGGGCTGCCGTCTCTGGGGTCGCACAGAGTCAGACACGACTGAAGCGACTTAGCAGCAGCAGCAGCAGAGTGTCTCATTGGGGAGAGGATTCAGGCTCCCAGTTCATTGCTTGTGTGCGGTCTCCTGAGAGTCTCTTTGGGGAGAGAATTCAGGGGTGATTTCACTGGGGACAGATGAGACTTTCCTTCCTTCCTGGGGCCCGCTGCTGTCAGCAGATGTCTTTCTTGCACGCTACTGGGTATCATGGCGGGGGACGAGGGGAGCCGTTTTCACCACCAAGCCCCACAGGCAAAGGCACGTGTGACAGGCTGGAGATCTATCTCCCAGGCTCTCCTAGGTGGGACTCATGACCTTCGGGGACTGAGAAGTGAGTACTGCAGGCATCCTTATGGACTTGAAGTCCATCGGTCAGTGTCTTTCCCTGACTGTTGCTGTTCAAATCCAAACGTGCTGTGTTTTCTCAAGACGATATACCATTCTAAAATGTGTTGCTCACCATTTTTTAAATTACAGCTCATTGAGCTATAATCCACATACCATACAATTCACCTGTTTCAAGTGTACAATTAAATGACTGTTCATATATTCTCAGAACTCTGCAACCGTCCCCACAATTTTAGAACATTTTCATCACTTAAAAAGAATCCTGTATCTATTAACAGGCACTCCTCATTGCCCCTCCAACCTCCCCAGCTCCAGGCAATCACTAATCTACATTTCTGTCTATAGACTTGCCTCTTTTCTGATCTTTTCTCATAAATGGAATCATACCGTATGTGGCCTTCTGTAACTGGCTTCTTTCACTTAGCATAATGTTGTCAAGGTTTACCAATGTTGCAGCTTGTCTCAGTATTTCATTGTGTTTGCTGCTAAGTAATAGTCTACTGCAGGTATATACCATATTTTATTCATCCATCAGCTGGTGGATTTTTAGGGTATTTCCACTTTGGGGCTGTTATAATGCTGCTATGAACATTCACGTACAAGTCTCTGTGTGGATATAGGTTTTCATTTCTCTTGGGGGTATACTTAAGACTGGAATTTCTGGGTCCTGTGGTAACTATGTCTAACCTTTAGAGGATCGGCCAGACTGATTTCTAAAGTGACTGGACCATTTTCGCTCCCATTGGCAGTATAAAAGTGTTCTAAATTCTCCACATCTTCATCAAAAGTTGTCATTATTTGTCTTTTTTTTATAGCCATTCCATTGGGTTTGAAGTGATATTGTGGTTTTGATTTGTATTTTCCTGGTAACTAGTGTCCTTGAATATCTTTTCATGTGCTTATTAACTGTTAGCGTATCTTTTTTGGAGAACTGTCCATTCACCTCCATTGCCTATGTTTTAATTGAGCTGTATGTCTTTTTATTGTTGAGTTGTGTGTTTTGGGTAGTAAGACTCCCTTGCTGCTGCTGCTGCTAAGTAACTTCAGTCGTGTCCGACTCTGTGTGCGACCCCATAGACGGCAGCCCACCAGGCTCCCCCATCTCTGGGATTCTCCAGGCAAGAGTACTGGAGTGGGTTGCCATTTCCTTCTCCAATGCGTGAAAGTGAAGTTGCTCAGTCATGTCCAACTCTTCGAGACCCCATAGACTACAGCCTACCAGGCTCCTCCATCCATGGGATTTTCCAGGCAAGAGTATTGGAGTGGGGTGCCATTGTCTTTTCCGAAGACTCCCTTACCAGATATCTAATTTCAAAAATTGTTCTCCTGTTCAGTGAATTGTCTTCTCACTTTACACATGGTATCCTTTGAAGCACAAAAGTTTAAAATTTTGATGATCTGTAATTTATCTACATTTTATTCTTGGTGCTTTTGGGGTCATTTTTAAGAAACCATTGCCTAATCCAAGGTTGTGAAAATTTACATCAGTGTTTTCTTTTAAGTGTTTAATAGTTTAAGCGATTACATTTAGATCTTTGATCCACTTTGGGTTAACTTTTGTATATTGTGAGAAACAGGGTCCAATTTCAGTCTTTTTTGTGTAGATATTCAGTTATCCCATACACTTGAAAAAACAATTCTTTCCCCATCCTTCTCCAAAATCAACTGACAGTAATTGTAAGGGTTGCTAACCATTTTTAAGGATTTTCTTATACCAGTCACACAAAAAGTCGCATGTAGGGACTTCCCTGATGACCCAGTGGTTAAGAGTCTGCCTTACAATGCAGGTGACTCCGGTTCAATCCTTGGTTGGAGAGTTAAGATCCCACAGGCTTGGGAGCAACTAAGCCTTCGAGCCACATCTAGAGAGTTCCATGTGTTGCAACGAAAACTCCTGCCTGCCGCAACCAAGACCTGAGCAGCCAAATAAGTAAATAAATAATTTCCAAAAGTCACATATAAGCTTCTTACACATCATGTGTGTAATCAAAAATTACCCACAAGCATGAAGAAATGACAGACACCTTCCCGTTCTAGTTCATTTTGAAAAATTGAGGAAACAAATTCTCAGTAAGTGGCTGGGTAGTTGCAGTTTATTTAACTTATAACTCAGTTCAGACAGACTTATCATCAGCCACATATTCAGAGCCTGAGCCCAGGTAGTGTTTGGTGAGCCAGAATTTACTGCTAATGACTCAGCATTTTGGATTTTGAGCGTTGAGGGAATGACTTGCATGTGGTTTCAGTGACTGAAATCTGTGATCACCTTCAACAAGGGTTAAGGAGAAACGGCCCTTTGTCCTGCTTCCCGAACAGTTCCCGGCTATCTTTTTTAACTTCTATGCTCTGCCCCTCTCCCAGTCCCATTTCCAAAAATAGCAAGAAACTGGCAAGAAGTCCTGGGTTGCAATTTGTCATCCAGCTTTGGACACAGCTGTTTCCCCTCTTCTGGCAGAGTCAGTGATTTGGCTTGTCTTCTGGATGGAATGAACATTTTGTGAAGGGTGTCCAAAAAGGACATACCCCAGGGGCCCACAAATGTCCCTCAATTTACTGCTACAGAATTCACTGTGGAAAGAAATGGAGATAGGCATTTTTCAGTGAACCTTCAAAGCTAGTAGGAGTGTTGATCTCTATGCCAGGAGCGTAGAATGTAGTCTTTAGAATTTCTTGCCTCAGAATCACTGGAGGTGGGGAAGGATGGAAAGAACTTGTTAAAATGAATCAGAAGTTCTGAGGAGGGGAGTGGATATAAGGACCTGTATTTTAACAGGGACTTTGGGTGGCTCTCTTGGCTCAGCTGGTAAAGAATCCGCCTGCAATACGGGAGACCTAGGTTCGATCCCTGGGTTGGGAAGATCCCCTGGAGAAGGGAAAGGCTCCCCGCTCCAGTGTTCTGGCCTGGAGAATTCCATGGACTGTAAAGAGTCGGACACGACTGAGTGACTCTTTCTTTCACTTAGGTGGTTCTCACAAACACTAAAATTTGAGAACTGCCTCCTTGGGAGCTTTTCCTCAGAGGTAGTGTGAATGAATACTTGCTGAGACCACCAGCTTTGGACATATATAGAACCAGAGTTAAACTTCAGTTTCTTTTCCTACAAAATAAGGTTCACTCCCCCAGGTCCCAGGTAGGAGAGGGCTGGCCTGGAGTAGGGATGCGGATGAAGCTCGGGACCTAGTAGTACAATGCAACTTTCACAACTGTGTCCCCCCGAGTCTGGGTCACTTGGCACCCTATAGTGTTGCCAGATAAAATTCAGGACACCTGGTTAACTTGAATTTCAGAAAAACAACAATAGTTTTTCAGTGTAACTGTGGCAACAATGCCAAGGTGAGTTTCCAGGGTCCAGGGGCTGCTAGGACAAGCTCCATAGAAGGATTTTGGACATTGTTGCTTGATTGACAGCCTCTGTGTCTCAGTCTCCAGCCCTTCCAGATATTCTGTGAGCCTCTCGGATTATTTAAATGAATCACTTTTCAACTTTAATTCACTGGCGTCAATTTTTGTTGCTTGCAGCTATGCCCTCTGACTGATGGAGCATCTGCAACTCCCTACTCAACAGCTTACCATCTGTTCTCTCTTACCATCACTCCTCTTGAAGCCACCAGGAGCCTCCTAATGACACCGTCTCTCTGGCTTTTCTTGGTTCTATACCCTTTTCTAGTCGAGGAGTGTGTAGAGGACACAGGGCACCCATGGAAACTCTACTGGAAGGGAGCTGGGAAAGTAAAGGCCCTACCTCAGTGTGCTACTGCAGAGACCCCAGCTCAATAGCTAGTGATGCCCACCAGCACACCCAGCTAGAAGCCAGTGGGCAAGGGAGCCTGTGAATATGGCGCTTTTCAAGTCAGAGTTCTAGGACCTGGAGCAGGGCGAAGATGAGGGGAAGGTCAGTGTGATGAGGCAGAAAGAATATATTGAGCATATCAGTATGCAGGGTATATATGCTGGCTTAGGTTTTGTTCTCCTGAAACAGAGCCCGAGATGGGGGTTTTATGCAATGACTCCTGGAGATACTTCTGGGAGGAGAACCACGTGAGGGACGGAGCCAGGGAAGCAGGATGGGCCAGGGGAGGGAGTTGGGCAAAGATGTATTAGTTTCAGGATGAGTCTAGTCCCACCTTCCTCCCCTGAGTTACTTTGGAGAAAAGTTGTTGTGTAGAAATTATCCTGCTCAGAGGCGTGGGTGCTGGGCTCTTATACACACACCCCTACACACTTTTTATAGGCCATAGGCTATACCTGACACAATCAACCAAGCCTCTCCCAGTGAGGGGGCCTCCTCTGACCAAGGACAGGCCTTAGGAGAGGGGGCAGGCATTATTGGCCACCAGCATGCACCGCAGCTGGGGTCAGATAACTGAACCTGGGTGGGGGCACCAGTAGCATTTGTCAGAAGGACATCACCTCCTTCTTATCTCTGCATAATGAGGTAAAAATTCTTTTGCCCTTGTATACTTTTATAGTTGACAGGTTTTCTAATCTTGAGTCTTATTGTTTTTGGAACTAGACACGTCAAGTTAAATCCATGCAGTGAAACCACCTGATGGATTGTAGGCAGAAGTAACAGTAAATGACTCCGTATCCTTGACCCCCTGCAGTGACTTCTTGACCACACTGAGCAGATGGTCCTGCTCACTGGCAATGCCAGGCCCCAAGCTTGGCCCTGTTTCACTGCTTGTGATCAGGGATTTTCTTATTTATCAGGTTCAGTATGGGCTTCCCAGGTGGCTTGGTGGTAAAGAGTCTGCCAGCCAGTGAAGGAGACACGGGTTCAATCCCTGGGTTGGGAAGATCCCCTGGAGCAGGAAGTGGCAACCCGCTCCAGTATTCTTGTTCGGGAAAATTCCATGGACAGAGGAGCCTGGTGGGCTACAGTCCATGGGGGTCACAGAGTCAGACACAACTGAACAACTGAGCACACACACACACACGCATCAGGCTCAGTGGGCCAGTCGTTGAGCTCTTCATAGACCCTGCTTGTGTGACTCATAGATCAAGAATGTCATTAATATGGCTGATAGAGGGGGGCACCTGAGGAGTCAAGGCAGCTGGTGTTAGACCTTAAATAATACTAAATGCAAAGTGACATGCATGCTCAGTCACTTCAGTCATGTCTGACTCTTTGCAACCTTGTGGACTGTAGCCCACCAGGCTCCTCTGTCCATGGTGATTCTCCAGGAAAAAAGTACTGGAGCGGGTTGCTGTGCCCTCCTCTAGGGAATCTTCCCAACCTGGGAATCAAACACATCTGCCTACATCTCCAGCACTGCAGGCAGAGTCTTTACCCTCTGAGCCACCTGGGAAGCCCATGTGCCAAGCATATTGGAACCTTAATATATGTTGTTGTCTTGTTTAACCCTTACAATAGCCCAGGAAGTGGGAATTATTCTTCCCATTTAATCGTTGAGGAAGTCTCTAGACTGGGGATTAAGAAGGAGCTCTAACTTTTGTTCAGCCACCAGTGAAAACTGAAAACACTAGACCAAATGAATGACAATGTTTCTAGGAGTCATGAGTCTCAGCAGAGACACTCAGGGGGTCAACGGGCTGCTGAGAGGGTAGGACTGACCATATGCACCGCAGCCACGGCAGCTCTGCCTCGATCTGTGTTGTCAGGACTGGCTTCCTGGGGGTGCCACCAGGGCAGCCCCCAGGGCCTGCCAGGCTCAGAAGGGGCCTGTGCTTAGGATTTAATGCCCTGCAGATGCCATCCTGAAATTCTTAGTAGTTTTGTCTAAATTTGTGTTTTGTACGTGAAATACTACGGAACAGAACAGGTGCCAGGAGCTTGGAGCTCTGCCTGTTGCCTCTCAGCTTCTGTGTTCTCCACTGTCTGCTCTTGGCCAAGTTGCTTTTCTTTTTCCCAGTCCATCACAGACAAATCAATGGTCCTATGTACATGATTAACACCCAGCTCGCAGCAATTGTGGCTCACCTCATGAGTTTGACAACACTGAAACTGGTCTGTACTCTCTTCAACCAGATCAGTTCAGTCGGACAGGTTCACCCTTGGATGTTCCAGTGATGTCAGATTGTCAGTTGTTGTTGTTCAGTCGCTCAGTTGTGTCCAACTCTTTGAGACCCCATGGATTGCAGCACGCCAGGCTCCCCTGTCCCTTACTATCTCCCGGAGCTTGCTCAAGTTCATGTACATTGAGTCAGCGATGCCATCCAACCATCTCATCCTCTGTCATCCCCTTCTCCTCCTGCCCTCAATCTTTTCCAGCATTAAGGGTCTTTTCCAGTGAGTCGGCTTTACACATCAGGTGGCCAAAGTATCGGAGGTTCGGCTTCAGCTTCAGCATCGGTCCTTCCGATGAATATTCAGGGTTGATTTCCTTTAGGATTGACTGGTTTCATCTCCTTGCAGTCCAAGGGACTATCAAGAGTCTTCTCCAGCACCACAATTCGAAAGCATTAATTCTTCCATGCTCAGCCTTTTTTATGGTCCAGCTCTCACATCCGTACATTTCCAAATGCTTGTGTTCAGTTCTTATAGATATCCCACAGCAAACCAGTAACAACAGTGGACCATGATAAGAAGCTCTGCTTTAGACTCTTCTGTGGGTGCCGGGATCCTGGAATTACCCATCCAAAGCACACAGACCTGCTTCCAGGGTCTTCATGGGCCTCTTCACCTGAGTCATTCTCCCAGTTTGCATTTCCCTAGGCCTAGGGGCAGCTGTTTGCAGGGGGCAGTGGGGATGGAGATTGAATATGTATGCTGGGGTGTCTACATATGCATTTGAAGCACTGCTGATGAAGGATGGGGGGAGGATGGGAAGAGAAGGGGGGCAGGCTGCCAGCTGATGGAGGAAGAGGAGCACAGAGATTTGGAGTGAGCCCAGCTGAAGGAATCCAGCCATTTCTCGACACATCTGGAACTTATCCAGAGTGCCTGCCAGTCAGGAAACTTTTGATCAGGCATCTTCCATTTTGACTAACAGTGTTTTGAATTCGGATTTCTATCCTGTGGCCATGGTCAGGAGCCTCCTAGCACTTTGCAGAGCAGGTGGGTGGCATGTGGACGTGTGTGTCCTTCAGGTCCCTCCCTTGGCTGCACGGAGACTGCGGCCTCATCAGCTTTGCCCCTCCCTCTCTTAGTGTATCAGATACACGGCTTCTGATGCCTGCCTCGTGCCAGATTTCTCAACACTCTGGGAAAGGATTTTATTTTCCTTAAGTTTGAAAGCAAACACCCCAAAATTAAGACCCCAAAGTAACACCCCCAACACTCCAAAAGTAAGACAGGCAAATGACTCAAAAATTTAAACACACACACACAATTAGCCAATAGGCATATAAGTAATATATCTTATGTCTACATTTTATTTGTAAAGGATATTATGGATGATCCAAATGAACAGCTGGATAAAGAGGTACACAGGGCAGGGTCTGAAAGCATTCTAAGCACAGGAGAATCTGAACTGTGGAGTTGGGGTGTGCCAACCTCCCAGCATCTGTATGCCTTCACCAACTTGGAAGCTCCCCCAGACACAGTCACGTAGGGATGTTTAGGGAGGTTTAATCAAGTAGGCATCATCAGTTACTAACTCAAGTCCCCAGTCCCTCTCCCCTCCCCAGAGTCTGGAAGGTGGGGCTGAAAGTTCCAAGTTCCTACTCAAGGTCAGGTCTTCCTGGCAACCAGCCCTCACCCTGAAGGGGGCCACCTAAGTGGTCACCAGGAGTGGCCTCCTTATAACAAATAGTGCTCCTCTCTTTCCTGTCACTCATGAAATTCCAAGGAGTTTGGGAGCTCTGCGTCAGGAAACGTGAGAAAATATAAAATGTTGTCACCGAAGGTGCTGCTGTCCCCATTATTACTTGGGAAGTGACAAGGGTTTTAGGAGCTCTGTGCTGGAAACCGGGGACCAAGACCAAATGTATGTTTCTTTTTGTATCACAACGTCCTACCCTCCCAGACGGCTCCGTCATTGCCAACTGGCCTTGGAGGAGTAGAGTGACTGGCCTGCCCTGCTGCCCTGGGCCTCCCTGTGGCCATCACAGCCTCTGCTGTCTTCCTGTCTCACCCTTGCCACCCCAACCCCCAGTGCTCCCTGGACCACCGTTTGTCTTTTCAATTAATACTCTTTATCCATGAAGTCCTCCTCTTGCTTTTCTTTTTCCTGTTTTTCTTTTTTTTGGCCTCCCCCCACAACTTGTGGGATCTTAGTTCCCTGACTGACCAGGGACTGAACCCTCGCCCTCAGCAGAGACAGCTCGGAGTCCTAACCACTGGACTACCAGGGAATTCCACCCTCTTGCTTTTCACTGAGGCCATATTTAAACTTCATCCTGTCCTTTCTTGGCCTTCCCTGGGAGGAACCACATGCTCAGTCCAACACCTTGAAATGGAATTATGTAAAAAACAATGTGTTACCTTCAAACTAGTAATCCCACCTCTAGGAATTTATCCTAGGAGATCATTAAGAGTAAAACTTTAGCCCCACTGGCTTTCATCACTGTAACATTTGATATGAAAAGGTAAAAATAAATATCCAATTAGAGGGCATTAGTTAAATAAATAGTGACATATCCATACAGTGACAGGCCAGACAGAGTGTATGGCAGAATACTTAAGGGTGTGGGAAAATGTCAGTGATGTATTATTAAGTAATAATCTGAGGTTACAAAATTATTTTAAAGTCTCGTTTTTGTAAAAACAGGGACTTGTCTGGTGGTTAAGACTACAGGCTTTCAACACACAGGGGTTACAGGTTCGATCCCTGGTCAGGGAAATAAGACTGCACATGGCATGCCATGCAGTCAAAAATTATTTTTTTAATTTTTTTTTTTAAAAAGAGGAAAAAACCCACACGTCTTCTTATAGAAAATGTAGCTCTGCATGATGGGATTTCTGGGTGACATTTATTTCTTCATTACTGCTGTCTTGGGGATTGTTTGCAGCAACTGCCATGGGCAAAACTCTAGTCCCATGCTCTGCTTCCCTCCCCGCAGGTGTGCTGGAAGATGGTGTGACCTCCAACGGCATGCCCCGATCGACAGCCCCGAGTGGAATATCCAACCCAGAGAAGAAGATGAGCTGTGGGACCCAGTGCCCCAACCCTCAGAGCCTCAGCTCAGGCCCTCTGGCCCAGAAACAGAATGGCCTCCCAACCCCAGAGGTAGGTCACAGCCGCAGAACAGACTGGGAACCAGAGTCAGCGGGGAGAAGGTTGCTTTCAGGCAGAGCCATGCTGAGACTGCGTCCACGGAAGCAGCCGTGATGGCTCACCTTGCCAAAGGAAATTCTCCACCCACCCGTGTGAAAATCGTTGCAAAGAAAACAGCACGGCCCCACCTTCCACCCCCTGCCTTGAGGGCTGCCGTGTTTGGTTGAATCAGCGGAAATGGGTCCTTGATATTTGGGCTCTAGAGGAAGTGTGTGTTTGTTTAAATACAGCTTTGTTCAAGGGTCTCCTTTGCTGTCGCATCTTGATAGTGAGGACTGTACTGGTTGCAGGAACTAGTCCCAGGCCAGGCAGTGGGCCGTCACAGGGCTTGGCAGGGAACGAGACCAGAGCCCAGCGTGTAGGAGACAAGCCTGGAGTCTTACCTCACCCTCCAGCCAGGCGGGCAGCAGGAGGGTCCCCAGGGGCAGGGGGAGGGGGCTCCTGTTGTAGGATGTGGTGACGGCACCACCCCACACTGTTGCTATTGGAGATGGAGTGGGGCTGCAGAGTCCCTGGACCTAGCTGGCATCCTTTCTGATTCTTTCTTTTCTCTCAGAGCCGTTCTTGGGAAGGACTCTTCCTGCTGCTGCTCCTGACTGCTCCTTAGCAGCCCAGCACGGGGGTCTGCAGTCTTTACCCCCCTGCCCCGACTCCATTCCTCCCTCGCACTCCCTCACCATCCCCCATAACCCACTTCAAAGTCCGATACTCACCTGCTCACTCAGTACCTGCCTTTCCCGTCTCCTCTGTCAAAACGTACTGCTCCTGTCCCTCAGGCCAGTGCCGCCTGTTGTATGTCTGACGATCCGACTGGATTGTCTAATGATAGAATTCTTGCCCACATCAGTGAGTTGCCACTCTAAGCTTTGGTCAGAAAACCTGTTGCAAATTTAGCTCCAGTACTCCTGGACTAAGTGGCTTTGCAGAAATCACTCAGGCCTCCGGAGTCTCAGGTTCCTTATCCACACAATGGAAATGATACCAAAATGAGAAAACAAATGGGCCTGCTCTTTGGGAACTGAGAAGTGCAGTGAGAAAGGCAGTAAGGATTCAACAGGGGCTGGTTAGACACCCAGCACCATAACCCCATGAAAGGAAACACTGATGGTAGTTCTTCAGACACACAGAGGG
>SJYQ01001102.1:207572-296620 GCA_006410935.1 Redunca redunca | reverse complement strand
GTGAGTCTGAGTGAACTCCGGGAGTTGGTGATGGACAGGGAGGCCTGGCGTGCTGCGATTCATGGGGTCGTGAAGAGTCGGACATGACTGAGCGACTGAACTGAACTGATAGTTGCTTAAAGTGAATGTTCCATATATATACATATATTTAGTCTTCTTTGTATTCTTTTTTTTCTTTTTGTCCACATCGTGTGGCATGTGTGATCTTAGTTCCCTGACCAGGAATTGAACCTGTGTCCCCTGCACTGGCAGCTGGGAGTTTTAACCACTGGACCACCAGGGAAGTCCCAACTGCTAACATGCTTGTGCCCTTTGGTGGACATTCCCTTCTCTGGGATATATACCCAGAAGTAGAATTCCTGGCTCATAGGGTGGGTACGTATTTGACTTTAACAGATACTGACACAGTTTTCCAAAGTGGTTATATCACTTAATATGCTAACTGGCAGCAGATGAGTTCCAGTTAGGGACCATAAGAATGTAAGGCCAGTAAGCTGTGCTTAGTCCCATCTTTTTTAGGTCTTCTACATGCAGCCTGGGGTCTAAGCACTTCGTTATATCATTGATCCTCACAGTGTGGATATTGTTGTCTCCAGTGTACAGATAAGAATGGAGCCTCGGGAGCTTCAGGAAAGCTCTCCCCACTGTGTGGTAGTTAAAAGGGGGCCAGGTAGAGCCCACCCTCCCTAGGCTCCAGCCGCACTGAAAACCGTGTCGCTGGGAGTGAGGATCACACATCTGAGCAACATGACCAGCACAGCACTTGGGGGGAGATGGCACACACTGATAAACCCCACACACAGCTTTTGTGTTTTCAGATTCAGTGAACAATGCTGTGTACTAAGTATTTCCAAAATAAGATCAAGGAGCAGATAGCTTCAGTTTTAAGCGTTCAGACAATTGCTGAAGTGCATCAGTGGTCTTCCTGTCCTGAGACCTCACCAGGACAGGTGAGGTCCACAAGTTGTCCTGTCTTCCTCAAGGGCAAAGATTTCTACCAAAGGTGTCAGCTTACAAGACAGGCCCACCTCTGATTGAAGCTTCTGTTAACACAGCTCTCAGCTGCCTAGAATCTGCTTTAAAAAAAAAAAAAGGATCGGGCTTCCCTGGTGATCTAGTGGTTAAGAATCTGCCTGCCGATGCAAGGGACAGCAGTTCAGTCCCTGGTCCTGGAAGATCCCACATGCCAGAGAACAACTGAAGCTTGTGTGCCTGAATGCCTGAGCTGCTGTAACTAGAGAAAGCCCGCACGCAGTAACAAAGAACCAGCACAGCCAAAAAAATACACAAGTACATAAATCTTTTAAATAAAGAGAAAATTATTTCCTTCCTATTCCATCTAGGGCTTTTGACAACGCCGTCCCTTCCTGGTGTGCCTCCTACTCCAGGCTAGAGCTTCCTGCGTTTTCTGTGTCTGGCTCAGGCAGTATCCACTGGCCTCTCCCGATCTGCCTTTGGCTCCTGGAAGATCACCTGTTAGTACTTCACAGCGTTCCCCGGGATGTCATCGGGCCACCAGCTAATGGTTCTTGGGCACTTTTTTAAAGCTTCCCTTCTCCAGAAGAACCTGTTCATGAAGCGTGC
The DNA here is from genome assembly GCA_006410935.1 of Redunca redunca. Taxonomy (NCBI): domain Eukaryota; kingdom Metazoa; phylum Chordata; class Mammalia; order Artiodactyla; family Bovidae; genus Redunca; species Redunca redunca. Next base: position 295,036 of record SJYQ01001102.1, on the reverse strand, counting down.
ATCATCATGCCCACGTCTACTCGGTGTTCCCATTCAGACTGACAGACCATGTTTGTGGGTTAAAGGCAATCCTCACCTGGTGTGGAAAATTTCCTTGTCGGGTAGTGTAAGAACGTTTTGGATTCATTCATCTGATGCTCACCCACTGAGTGCTGTCTGGGTGCCAGGCACTGTTCTGATGCCAAGGGTCCAGGAGTGGAAGAGGCAGCTGCCGATTTTAATGGCACTGAGCCTGGGGAGGCAGATGATACAGGGTAAATGAACAAAGCCTTACAGATTCGAAATGGTGCTGTGAAGGAAATGAAAGGTCACTGGTAGGGGATGGTAGTTCAGCTCAGTTCAGTCACTCAGTCGTGTCCGACTCTTTGCGACCTCATGAATCGCAGCACGCCAGGCCTCCCTGTCCATCACCAAGTCCTGGAGCTTACTCAAACTCATGTCCATTGAGTCAGTGAGGCCATCCAATCATCTCATCCTCTGTTGTCCCCTTCTCCCTACTCGATTTAACGTAGATGCGATCCCCACAGTTCAGATCACTTTCCGAAGGGTGATGGGGATGAGCAGCCGCACCTCGCATTCGGAGCCCTGCTCCAATCCACGCCCAATCAGTCAACCACATCTTTCTTTCAGTTCCCGCTGGCCTCTGTCTCATGCCTGGTGTTAATAGGTGATAACTGGCAGAAGGAATGTGACAAAAGTGATGCTTCACAAGCTGGAACTGTCTCGGTGGGGCGCTCTTTCTTTCTCTGTTAAACCTTGACTTGCTCCAGTCACCTGGGACCTTTTTGACTGAAGAGCAGCTGATAGATCATTGGCTGTCTCCTCCCCACCCCTCCCCGAGCCAGCAGACAGCACAAGGGGAGCTCTGTAGCTAGCTGCCTGTTCTCTCCTGCCAATGAATTGCTCAGGAGCTCGGGGCCGCCTCCAGACATGACTCTCCAACCCGTTTCTTCAGGCTGAGGACTCCTGTTTTCCTCCTCCACAGCTGTCTCCTCAAGTATTCAGCTAAGGTAGAGGAGTAAATATGGATGTAGCTCTGGGCACACGAAACTCTGGTCTGTGGCCGGCCTGCCACTGGAGGCTTCGCAGCCTCAGAAGCTTCATCTTCTGGGGTTTGCTTTATTATTCTTGTTAGAGTAGCCAGACCTTGCCAAACAAATTAGCCGATGCCTGGACTGGATCTCGGCTAAGTAGCCTCTCCCTTCTTTGCTCCCAGCCCCCTCCTCTCTCCAGTGTCTAACTGTCAGCAAGGCTTGGCACGGTCCAGGAAAGGTAGGTGAAGCCTCAGAGATGTGGATGTGACCTGAAGGCGGGGGCGTAATCCCAAGAGGAGGATGAAACCAACCCAGAATTTCTCCTGGTGGCGGTAATATAAGATCCATGAGGAGAGTTTGGAGAGGAAATGTGAGTTTCTCTTGGAGAAACAAAAACATGACGTTGAAAGGAGAGAGAGAAAAAAAAGGCGTATTTAGGACAACAGGAAAGGAAGACATGGTAGAAGGGGTCTCCTTTGATGCATGTTCTAGTTTGAGCCTGAGAAAAGGAAGCAAAGTAGCAGTTTAGGGGTGGGGTGTGTGTGTGTGGTGATTTCCACAATTGCATGTATATATTAGCTGCTACCTTATGTAGATGAAGAATTGCAAGACTCGCTGTTCACCTAAGGGTCTGCAGAAAAACCAATTTGATTAGAAGACTCAGGGCAGAGATGGAGAAGGAAATGGTACCCCACTCCAGTATTCTTGCCTAGAGAATCCTGTGGACAGAGGAGCCTGGCGGGCTGCTGTCTATAGGGTTGCACAGAGACACGACTGAAGCGACTTAGCAGGCATGCATGCCTTGGAGAAGGAAATGGCAGCCCGCTCCATATTCTTGCCTGGAGAATCTCAGGGATGGAGGAGCCTGGTGGGCTGCCATCTATGGGGTTGCACAGAGTCGGACACGACTGAAGCGACTTAGCGGCAGCGGCAGCAGCAGGGCAGAGACCTTCCTATTCTCCTTTGTATTCTTCCATTGTCCTCTGAGCCTGCTTCAGGAGTGTGCACCTAGCATGTACTCACTGATTGGTTTTTTAATTCATTTTTTAATTGGAGGAAAATCGCTTTACAAATTGTGATGGTTTTTGTCCTACAGCAACACAAATCAGCCATAATTACACATATATCGCCTCTCTCCGCTCCCCTCACCCCACCCCTCTAGATCATCAGAGTGCCTGGCTGGGTTCCCTGGGCTATACAGCAACGTCTCAAGCCTGTTATACAGAGTGAAGTAAGTCAGAAAGAGAAAAACAAATATGGTATATTAACTCACGGATTGTTGATGAATGCGGTCAGCCTGGGACTTCATTAAGACTAGAAAGATTTCCCACGGGTCCACTCCCAACTCACCCAACCCCACCCCCCGTGCCACCATCATATGATTGATGACTGTTCCCTTGGAGCCAACTGCTTTTCTAAAGCAGGTTCTACTGCCCTCCTAGCATTTGATCTGAGGTTTAAGTTGAAAAGCAACAGCTCCTTTTGGCACTAGATACCTGATAAATAAAAACCCCTAGGCTTGGTTAGCCTGAACTAGCGCAAGTGGCTGTGTTCTGTGTAGGATTTGCTTTAGGTTTGGGGAGCTCTTGAGAATTTTGCCCAAGGCATGGTCTGACCCCTGCCTTTGGAGGCTAGTATCCTGGCCCTTGGTGGAGTTGCTGAGATCAAGTGTTTCCTGAACCACCTCGTGTTAATGCCACCCTGGAGAAGGAAATGGCAACCCACTCCAGTATTCTTGCCTGGAGAACTCCATGGACACAGGAGCCTGGCAGGCTACCGTCCATGGGGTTGCAGAGAGTAGGACACTAATGAGCAGCTAGCATAACATAACATATTGAGAGTTTTGCCCAAGGCATGGTCTGACTCCTGCCTTTGGAGGCTAGTATCCTGGCTCTCGGTGGAGTTGCTGAGATTAAATGTTTCCTGAACAACCTCACAGTGATGCCAAATGAATTCCTGGAATTGGGGAACAGCTAGAAGTCTGTTATTGTGTGTCTCCTTTTAATGGGGTGTGATGGAAAAGAAGAAAAATGTCTTGAGTTGTCGCTGTCAAGGCTCAAGCTTTCATCTTTTGGGAAAGCAGAGAAGAAGAACCAACATTTCAGTGTCTACTCTGAACCAGACACCCTGTGTATATACATGGCATTATCTTTAACCCTCACAGTGTAAGTAGTCAGTAGCATCATTCATTCCCCAGCTGGGAAAACAGGCTTGGAAAGGTAAGGCCACCATGGCACAGGGAGTAGTGTCTGGCTGTGTTGGAGTTCAAATCCAGGTCTGTCTGCCTCCAAACCCTATGATCTTTGTCCCATTTCCTGAAGCAAAATGGTGGAGAGTTTAGTGTGAGTGCTGGTGATTGTAGGAATCTATATGTGAGACCCAAAGCCCACATCCACCCTCCTACCATCTTTAGTTCAACTCACCACCCCATTGACATTGTGAAAGAAAGTGAAAGTCACTCAGTTGTGTCCAACTTTTGTGACCCCATGGACTGTAGCCTGCCAAGTTCCTCTGTCCATGGAATTCTCCAGGCAAGAATACTGGAGTATATAGCCATTCCCTTCTCCAGGGGATCTTCCCAACCCAGGGATCAAACCCAGGTCTTCCTGCATTATAGACATTCTTTACCTATTGACACTGACTTTGGGCAAGTTGCTTTAGCCTGAGTGACTTCAGCTGCCTCCTCAGAAAAAGAGAACACAGCTGCATTCCTGGCCATTTTTCAGGGATGGTCCAAGGAACAATTAATAATGAGCATGATTGAAATCTTGTAGGAAAGTTCTAGAATGTTTAGGCAGGGCAACGCAAACAGGTTCTCCTCCCAGGGATTTTTTTTTCTCTTTCTTTCTGAAGATGTATCTTTACACTTAAGTCCTTCATCAGATTGTCAGGTGTCTGTTATATATTAGGTACTAAATTAGATGCTGGGAATACCAGACTGGGTTCCTACCCCCTTGAAGTTTTAATCTAACGAAGATGTAAAAATAAGCATGTAAACAAGCAGATAAATAGATAACTCAATCTCTGGTTAAAGGCCAAGAAGAAAGTACAGAGTACCAGGAGAGGAAATGAGACAGCCCCATACTGTGTCCGCTTAGAAAATCCCTTCAGCACTCCCTAAGAAATGATTAGCTGTGATCACCTCTGGGGAAAGCACGGTGTGGCCCCAGCATGGGAGCAAGTGTTGCTTGTCACTGTGCCCTTCCCTACTCTGTGAATTTCTTTTTAACATAATTACGTATCATTTTTATAATTTATAAAAAATACTAGTTACATAGAACATTGGTGTCTGATAAATCATGATCTCATGGACTTCCAGGTGGTCCAGTGGTTAAGAATCCGCCTGCCAATGCAGGGGATGCTGGGTTAGATCCCTGTTTGGGGAACTAAGATCCCACAGGCTTCAAAGCAACTAAGTCTGTGCTCTGCAACTAGGGAAGCCAGTGCAATGAGAGGCCCATGCACTGCAGCAAAAGCAGGCCCTGCTCACTGCACCTAGAGAAAGCTCATGCACAGCAGTGAAGACCCAGCACAGTCATCAATAAATAAATACATTTTCAAAAAACATTTTGATCTCAGGAAGCCTTGTTTTTCTTCATTGTCTACAAGGACCTGCAAAAACGTCAGTACAGCCCTGTTAGGTATATTCGTGGAGTCAAAATAAAGCAAAGAACATTACCATTTCCATTCGGGAGAAAAGTGAGAAAAGGCTGTCCTCTTGAGTTCAAGTCTCCTTTTGCGGGAATGAGCTGGCTCATTGACTTTTTTAAAACCTCAAAAGAAACACATCCATCTGCCAGGAAGTTATCACAGTCGGTCTGGTTACCCTTGAGAAATGGCAGCCAGTAAGTTACTATTAATTAAAAAGGCAGTATCGAGAGGACTAAAATCTATGGTTCTAAACCTGCAGAAATTAAAACGAGGCAAGGGGAAAATAGAAAAGCTGTAACACTGGGTGAGAAACAAGAGTGTGGCCATTAACAAAAGCCAATGGTGATAAAACTCACAAGACAAGAATTTTAAAAGTGGAAGGATTGAATTAACAGACAGCCACAAAAGGAAAAGGTGCCAAACAGGCTTCTCTCAGCATTGAGTTGAGGACCATAAGATTTTCTTTTTTAAGCCAATAATTGCAATAGGGACACATTTTGCTTTCCTGTCATTGAATAAAGAGAGTTGGCTGTTAAATTAAAAGGCTCAGATGGCTAAAAACCACAGCAGAGGGGGAAATATCTGTGTCATGCAAAATGCATGGTCCCAGAAGCACAAGTGGTGTAATTGTTCTGTGTGTCTATATAGCTCTTCTCAGAAGAGGGCAAAACAGCTTACTTCTTGGAACTTCTAGACAAACTCTCTGGCTTTGTGGTTCTCTTTCTCATTCATCTTCTTTGTCCCTCTCATTTGGGCTTCAAATCTGAGGTTTCCAAGTTGTAACTACATTTTAGCAACTGCCAACCTCCTAGATAATTGTGCCATTATAAAAAGGGTGCTTGCCTCTCTGAGGTCTCAGACTCGGAAGTTTCTCTTTCCTATTTTAAGTCAATGCACTGTTGTTCTAATTGTTTCATTTGTCATATTAAATACACTGTAATTATTTGAAAGTGGATTTGTTTATGGCTTGGAATTGTCTGTGCCCATTATTAGAATACAGAACGCCAGTTTGTTCTTTATTCAAAGACAGATCATGTAGAGTTATTATTATTGGTGGTATTTAGAAGTAGCCCCACCAACAGTGTTCTGGCCTGGAGAATTCCATGGACTGTATAGTCATGGGGTTGCAAAGAGTTGGACACGACTGAGCAACTTTCACTTTCACCAATAGTGATGGTTTCAGTAGAACAAGAAAGATTCCCAGAATGTGGGATTTTGTTTGAAGATGGTCTTGGGCAAGCCAGGAGAAGTTGACCACCCTATTAATGCTAAGTGACATGCTTAAATCTCTCCCAAACCCTCCTTACAAAAACCACTAAGGAACAAGCATTATTCCCCATTTCAGATAAGGGAGCTGAGTTTCAGAGGTTAAAGCAATGTCTTGTACAGCTTGTTGTTTAGTTACTAAGCCGTGTCCAACTCTTTTGCGACCCTGTGGACTGCAGCCTGCTCTTAGGCTAACTAATGGCAAAGCCTGATGCTAAGTCTATCTGGCCCCCAGAGCTTGTCCTTTGAACATCTTCATTGTCAGGCTTTTGATTCACAGATTTAAGAAATTGCCCCATGGACTTCCCTGGTTGTCCAGAGGCTGGGACTCAGGGCTCCCAACTTAGAGGGCGAGTTCAATCCCTAGTCAGGGAACTGGATCCCACCTGCCTCAACTGCTGCCGTTAAAGATTCCATATGCCACCACAAAGACAGAAGACTCAGCACAACCAAATAATTTTTTTTTAAATTGCTCCAGTGTACTTGAGATGCAAACCGTACATATTCTGTGGCTTTTCTGGGAATGACTGCTTTGTAGCCTTTAACTCTTAAACAGGCTGAAAAACTAACGATCATCCAACTATTAAACGTTTGCTTGGATTTTTTTTAACTTATGAAGGCAGATTGAACCATGGAGCAAGAGCACTTTCTGTGTAGAATTTTTAATAACTTTGTGAAACCTTGCCAATAACTCTAAAGAAAAGCAGTTCTACAGTTCAGAAAGTTTACATTTCCATTCTGGAAAGCTCTCTTACTGCCTACTGGTTTGATGGGAATGCTGCCCTCCACTTGGCTCATTTCAAATAAGGCCTCTGTGTCTCTCCTCCGTGCTGCAGCCCTCTAAGCTTTTATGCAATAACACCCAAGATTGAAATCAGATGGAATCAACCTCATAATCACTACCGTTATATTTCGGAAACAAAAGTGGTTGTGGGACTCTATGGGTTTTCTGCTTTTAGGGAAAAAATAAACCCATAAAAGTCACTGCTAGCCCCTAGTGCCAGTTCAGGCGTGGAGGAGCTAAGTGAAAAGTGAAAGCGTCAGTCACTCAGTTGTGTCTGACTCTTTGCAACCCCATAGGCTATAGCTCACCAGGCTCCTCTGTCCATGGAATTCTCCAGGCAAGCATACTGGAGTGGGTAGCCATTCCCCTCTCCAGGGGATCTTCCAGACCCGGGTTTGATCCCTGGGTCTGGCAGATCAAACCTGGGTCTCCTGCATTGCAGGCAAATTCTTTACCATCTGAGCCACCAGGGAAGCCCCAAGTGCAAGACTAAATTCTTAGACAGTATTGACTACTGATAGTTAAAGAAAGGGTACATTCTCAGATACGTGTTTATTCATTCATTCACCCATTTATTCAGCCAAAGTTAAACTGAAGGCTTAGGGCTTCCCTGGTGGCTCAGAGGTTAAAGCGTCTGCCTGCAATGCAGGAGCCCTGGGTTCGATCCCTGGGTCGGGAAGATCCCCTGGAGAAGGAAATGGCAACCCAATCCAGTATTCTTGCCTGGAGAATCCCATGGATGGAGGAGCCTGGTGGGCCACAGTCCACGGGGTCCCAAAGAGTCGGACACAACTGAGCGACTTCACTTTTCTATGTCTCAGACTATGCTACGTGCTGGGAACTTGATGAGGAAGACAATGAAATCCTATCTCATGAAATCAATGAATAAGGCTAAAGTTGCATATAGTCAAAATGATCGATAAACATCCCTCAAATTACCCATGTAGTATTATCTTAGGTCAGGTTCCCTGGAAGCAGAGCTTGACATGAGGATTCTTGTGCAAGTAAATGAGTAAAAGCGTAGTCTCAGGTGAAACCCTTAAGGTGGTGGGACGCATGGTGGGGCAGAGGACCAAGTTCTGCAAATACTGAGCTCAGCTGAAGCGTTGTAGCAGCAGCCTCAGCCTGATCCCTCAGGGAGCTCCAGAGAATGAATGGCATCATGGATTTATACCCCCTTGAGGCAAAAGGGCCAGTCTTTATGTTCCCCATGATCAGGCATTAGCTTTGGGCTATCTCGAGAAATTCAGGTATAACCTGTTTGGTATTTCTGGGTGAGGTGGCTCCAATCAGATGAAGGCAATTCTCAAAAGAAGGGTGCAGCTCTGAGTGATTAGCAGCCAGAACTCGAAACAGCTGAGGGATGGAGGCACCAGCCAAGTAGAGGGCATCTGAGAGCAGCATTGCCAGCAGCCACTACACAGGATTTATGCGACCTGTTCAGTTCAGTTCAGTCACTCAGTCGTGTCTGACTCTTTGCGACCCCATGGACTGCAGCACACCAGGTCTCCCTGTCCATCACGAACTCCCGGAGTTTATTCAGACTCATGTCCATCGAGTTGGTGATGCCATCCAGCTATCTCATCCTCTGTCATCCCCTTCTCCTCCCGCCTTCCATCTTTCCCAGCATCAGGGTCTTTTCAAATGAGTCAGTTCTTCGCATCAGGTGGCCAAATTATTGGAGTTTCAGCTTCAACATCAGTCCTTCCAGTGAACATTCAGGACTGATTTCCTTTAGGATGGACTAGTTGGATCTCCTGGCAGTCCAGGGGACTCTGAAGAGTCTTCTCCAACACCACGGTTCAAAAGCATCAATTCTTCAGTGCTCAGGTTAAAGCATCTGCCTCTAATGCGGGAGACCTGGGTTTGATCCCTGGGTTGGGAAGATCCCCTGGAGAAGGAAATGGCAACCCACTCTAGTACTCTTGCCTGGAGAATCCCATGGACGGAGGAGCCTGGTGGGCTACAGTCCACGGGGTCGCAAAGAGTAGGACACGACTGAGCGACTTAACTTCCACTTCAGCTTTCTTTATAGTCCAACTCTCACATCCATATACAACTACTGGAAAAACCATAGCCTTGACTAGACGGACCTTTGTTGGGAAAGTAATGTCTGCTTTTTAATATGCTGTCTAGGTTGGTCATAACTTTTCTTCCAAGGAGTAAGCGTCTGTTAGAAACCTGCATTTCATCTGTTTAAATACAACAGGGCAGTTATTATCCAGTGAGGCAACAAGCTACCATGTCTTAGGATGCACTACAGATGGAATCATTGGCTTATGTTCAGGGACCATGTTGTATGAAAAAGAGGCTTCTATCAACACTAGACTTATACCCAGAATGGGGAGATGCTTACGCCTTGAGAGATGCTCCCACACATCTGAGACTTGTTTTCCAGGAAGCCAGCTCTGAGATGTCATCCTGTGGGATGTTCTTTGGGAAGTCAGCACTGTGGGAAAGGGGGCCGGAAGCAGGAGTGGGGCAGAGGAAGTGGAGCCACAGTGAGGCTCTGACCGTAGCCTCGGCGACCCCACCCCACGGGGAGCCCTGGAGCTAAATGGCTGGTCAGGGCTGGCCTGCTTTGGGTCAGATAGCTAGGTGTTTATACCCCTGTGGCACCCTCTCGTTGGGCCACCTCGGGGAAGGAGGGCCCAGGGTGAGGTGGCTTTCTGCAGCTGAGACCACCCTGAAGAGACAGCTTGAGGCTGTTTGATGGCTGCACTCTCTGCAGCTGGGCAGAGGGCCACCCTGGCGTGGGGGTTGGGGGCACACACATCTCTGTCCAAGATGGTGACGACTCGGGAGGCCCATCTGTTGCTCACTTGACGCACGTGATCACTGAGAAGAATAGGCTCAGAATTGCCCTCCCCCATCCCCACCCCCCGACTGGTTAAGGTTGTCTTCTCTTGAGGGGAAATGCGAGGATTGTGCACATATGCTTGAGCAATCTGCAATTTAGTCAGTGCTTTAGTATTTAATATGAATCCTGGACTTATCTCACTGCTGTGTCTTCACTTAGAAGTGGATAATCTACAGATTTAGAGAACAAACTTGTGCAGAGAAGTAAGGAGAGAGGGGGCGATGATAGGGTTTTGGTGGAGGGGGGGAACAGTTATTATAGGATTATATGAAATCATGTGTGTAAAACTTTCAAAAATTGTAAGGCACTGTGGAATTTAAAGTATCTTTCATTTAACTAAAAAACTGAAGAAAAAAGAAGTGGACAATTTATCCTATTTTCTACTTATCATACTTACCAGGTCTTTTTTTTTTTTTTTTTTTTTTTTTTNTTTTTTTTTTTTTTTTTTTTCTAATTTTGGTTAGTGACAGGCATTGTATTTTATATTCATTATCTTAGTTCAGTTGCTCAGTCATGTCCGACTCTTTGTGACCCCATGAATTGCAGCACACCAGGCCTCCCTGTCCATCACCAGCTCTCAGAGTTCAAACTCACGTCCATCGAGTCAGTGATGCCATCCAGCCGTCTCATCCTCTGTCGTCCCCTTCTCCTCCTGTCCCCAATCCCTCCCAGCATCAGAATCTTTTCCAATGAGTCAACTCTTCGCATCAGGTGGCCAAAGTATTGGAGTTTCAGCTTTAGCATCATTCCTTCCAAAGAACACCCAGGACTGATCTCCTTTAGAATGGACTGGTTGGATCTCCTTGCAGTCCAAGGGACTCTCAAGAGTCTTCTCCAACACCACAGTTCAAAAACATCAATTCTTCGGCACTCAGCTTTATCTTAGTTAGTGCTTATAATAACCTTGTGAGTTAGGTACTATTATTAACTTCCATCTTACAGATGAGGAAACTCATCTAAGGGTTAGAGAGGTTAGAAAAAAAACTTCCCTACAGTGAAATTATAAAGTCAGTGTTCAAACCAAAGTCTGTCTGACTCCAAAGCTCAAACCCTTAGCTATTCTACCAAAGCCAACCATGAAATCCTTCACATTGCCCTTTGATGGACCTTTGCTAATTGATTCATTCATTCCTTCAACACTGCTTTACCAAGCATCTCTTATGCCAAGCTCTGCGCTAGGTTGCTAAAAGAGATTCAACAGAACAGCCTATGAAAAGGAGTATACGTGCATGTGTCCTTATGAGTTATTCTTCCTGCCTCTGTGTGTGTGTGTGTGTAACAACTTCAAGAGATTAATGCCAATATGAGGACCTTTGGATATTTCCTAGTAACTCAGTTCACTGCGTTAAACTTTTTAACAGGCTAAAAGGGACACTAAGCGGACGTCTGCAAAAGAAGTCACCATTAATGTTGCAGACAGCATCCGGCAGGTGGACAGAAGTCGAAGAATCACAAAGAACTGCATCAACTAGCAGAGTGTTTCACCAGCTGAAGGGCAGAGGGACTTCCTTGGTGCCCTTCACATCCTGGACACCGTCGAGGAAGCTTGAAGAAGAGGTTGCCCTTGCTGCGTGGGAGCACGGCCGAGGGCTTTGGGATGCTGTCTTCGCCTGTTGAGACATTCTCAGCCTCCTGTATGTCACATAAATGCACTGGCACAGTATTCCCATAGGGTTATAAACCACAAATGTGTGTTCAGTTTGCCTCTGGCAACTCCTGCAGTGTGGTCTGATAGAAAAGTGGTGAGCAAAAGCCACGGGCCAGTTTAGGAAACAAAAGTGGGAGGGGTGGGTTTCCAGCTGAGTCATGGGCCGCTCTGTGCTCTCCTGTTTCAGGCCAGCTTATTCCTTCATTCTTCCTTTATTTTAAAATACTATCACAAAGCTTACTTAAAAGCTGGCTTTCACCCAACTTTCTTGAAACAGGAAAATTGTTACTCTTGTTTCCTTAGCTCAGTATAAGACAGATTCAGATCCACTTTTATACAAACTAACCCCACCAACAACCAGTGTGTCCCAAGGAGGCCTCGATGATACAGTCACACCCATTTCTCTCTCACCTGTCTTCAGCATCCCCCCAGGCCGGGGTCCACATCAGCCTCTGAACAACAATATTACAATTTTGGTCACTTCAGACACCCTCAGGGCTCTGCAGATGTTGCATTTTTTTCAGCTTCCCACTTTGCTTGTTTTCTTGAGTATTTTTTCTCTCCAGTAAGACCTTTGGCCCAGTCAAAGACTGGGCTCAGAAGAGGGAGAAAATCTGGAACATGTCGGCTTCCTTTAGGCCTTTCTGCATAGCTCAGGACTGTGTCATTTGGTATCTGCAAAGAAATCCATTAAGGAAGTTAGTACCTGGTTGGTGTGAAGTCACATGGACTTTAGATCAACATGCACTCTGTTAGAAGTCAAGTAGCTGAGGGGGTAAATAAAAAAATTTTTTTTGATAGAAACAAAATTTTCTAGCATTTCTTTAAACATGTTAAGTGGACATATTTCCCTCCAAAGTAATGTAGCCTGATTTTTAAAGGACTGTCAACAGGCCTGGGGTTGGGAAAGGCAGGACTAAAGTTGTACTGAATGATACCAATAAACTCCGTGTTAGCAGAAATGTGCAGTCTGATGGTGTATGTTTATCTAACATAGTCCAGAGAATTGACACTAGCTGGCTAAAAATTCAGATCCTTGGCCTCGTTACCTGCCAGCTATGTTATTCCTCAAACACAAGCGGGCAGTGTCCTTCCTTCCTTCAGTGGACTGTATATTTATTCATTAAACATTAAATGACAACCTTGTGTAAGGCAGATGCTGAGAGATTTAGAGTCTGGCCAGTCACTGCTGTGGGCTTCCCAGGTGGCACTAGTGGTAAAGAACCTGCTCGCCAATGCAAGAGATGAAGAGATGTGGGTTCGATCCCAGGGTGGGGAAGATCCCCTGGAGAAGAAAATGGCAACCCCCTCCAGTATTCTCTCCTGGAGAATCCCATGGCCAGAGGAGCCTGGTAGGCTGTGGTCCATAGGGTCACAGTCAGACACAACTGAAGTGACTTAGCACGCATACACACACAGTCACGGTTGTATATCCTGAATCTGACGGTAAAATAACTAGGAGGCTGGTTTACATTGAGATATATGTGGTGTGAATTGCTCTGCAGTGTAACCTCATTTTCATGGTCAAGCTAGGTTTCTCTCTCAAACTATAGATCTGGGCTTCCTTCTGATCACTCTACAAGACTCCATCATACACAAAACTACAGTTTTACCAAGTCTTTATTGTTGTGTGATTCTTTGAGAAAGGGCTTTTAGGGAACTTTAGGTTCCAAAACTTTTACAAATAATAATAAAGCAAAACCTATGACTCTGGCATCCCCTCTGGCATTACTCAGCAGGAGCCAACCACTGCCAAAGCTTGGCGTTCGTCCACCCACTCCCAAAGCTTGGTGCTCATTGAGCCAGCAAGTTCAAGGGCTCGTGCACTGCGCTTCTGTGCAAGGTGTTCCTGCCCCAGTCACCCTGCCAGTCGCCAGCTGAGCCCCCTTCCTCTTCACAACCTTGTTTTTTGCATCACTTAACTACTGTGCTTTGTTTGGAATTTATTAACTTGAGAGGGTGTCTCTGGTTTATCTAGAAACAGTTTCCACTTCTGGAGGAGAGGGGAATAAAGGGCATTATATGATCTTTCCTGCTCCAGAACAATCTGGACGGGTCATGGTGGAGGGGTCTGACAGAATGTGGTCCACTGGAGAAGGGAATGGCAAACCACTTCAGTGTTCTTGCCTTGAGAACCCCTTGAACAGTATGAAAAGGCAAATTTGTGTACATAGCGGCTTAGATATCTTGTTTCTTTTAAGCAAAGGGCTTTGGGCTTCCCTGGTGGCTCAGTGGTAAAGAATCCACCTGGCAGTGCAGGAGACCTGGGTTCAATCCCTGATCCGGGAAGATCCCACATGCCTCGGAGCAACCAAGCCTGGGAGCCACAACTACTGAGCCCACATGCCACAGCTGCTGCAATCCGAACGCTCTAGAGCTCGTGCTGTGCACAGGAGAAGCCGCTGCAATGAGAAGCCCTCGCACCACAGCCAGAGAGTGGCCCCTGCTTTCCACAGCTAGAGAAAGCCCCCATGCAGCAAGGAGGAGCCAGCCCAGCCAAATAAACAAATTATTTTTTAAAATAAACAATGGGCTTTTACATAAGTGATACCCGAAATGTATTACTTTGAGTCCTCCCCAAATCCTCGTGAAACAGGTAAGGGGAACACCGTTCCCATTTACAGTTTAAAAACTATTTATGGTCTATTCAGCCAGTATGTGGCAGAACAAGGATTCAAGTGAGGGAGTTTGCCTGCAGATCCATTGGTTTTCCTACCATGATCACAGGAGGGCTTTCCCAGCTGGAAGGTCTAGCATGGCCAGGAGATGGACTTGGAGGGGAAAGACTTGGATGGACTTTGCAGGTCATTACTCCCAGCCAAACCTAATTCTAAAGAATATATTAACTTTCCATCTTTGAAAACTTGGAAGATCTTTCATCCCTGGGTCCTTATTGTCACTTACATACAGTCAGCTGGAGTTGATAAGGTTGTGTTAGCTGAAGTTGGGGGTCTCCAGCTTGTGAGGGTCCCCACCACTCACTGTGGCCAAAACATTGCAGCCTCCTCATTTGTTACCTGCTTGAGCTCTGAGACATTTGTGTTTGCAACCCCTGCTCCAAATTGTGTTTCCAGTATATCGTTTTCATGTTCTTTTCAGGAGTCATCAAAATATACAAGGTCCTTTTACTGCATTCCCACCATTCTGGGAAGTCAAACGTGGGAAAATTTTCTGAGTAGGCAAACTCTGAACATGATTTCATTTTTTAAGTTCTGTATTCACCTCCTCTTTCATTTACTCCATAGGAATTTCTCAAAAAGCTTCAGTGTGTTCAAAATTGAGATACAGTGAAGAATAAAACAGACTTGTCCCATGCCATCGTGGAGCTGGTGTTTTAATGGGGAAAACAGACAATAATGACATAAAGAAATGATCACAATAACTTAAGATGGTGACGAATGTTGAAAAGAAGACAGGAGTTAACAGGAGAATGGATTGGAAGGAGGCAGAAATGGAAGCAGGGACCATTTAGGAAGCGCTGCAGCAGCCCTGGAGAGAGATGCAAGGAACCGAGGAATGGCTTTGAAGATGGGTAGAAGTGAATGGATGCTGAGAACATTTCAGAAATAGAAACATTAAGAGTTGCTCATGGATTGGTTTTAGGGAATAAAGATAAGGGGGGAGATCAGTGTGATTCCTAAGTTTTGTTTGATCAACAGGGTTTTGGTAAAGTGCTATAAGACAAAGTGGAAAAATTTGTTTGGGCCTCTGAAGGGGCAGGCGGTTCTCGCAGCTGGGTTGTGTTTCCCAGTCTCCCTTGCTGTGAGTTCCTAAATCATCTCAGCAACTCTGCAAACCCCCAATTTGGGGACAGCCATCCTCTGGAGAAGGAAATGGCAACCCACTCCAGTATTCTTTCCTGGAGAATCCCACGGACAAAGGAGCCTGGTGGGCTACAGTCCATGGGGTCGCAAAGAATCGGACACAACTGAGCGACTAACACACACACACACACACACACACACACACACCCTCTGGAGAACTTGCCAAAAAAATCTCAGACATGTTTAAAGGGAAAATATAAAGTTTCTAGAAGCCGAAACTATCAATAACTAAGCAAGCTTTCTTCCTCTGCATTATCCTGAGTCCATGCATCTGCCCAATGCCCAAGCTTCTTAGGAAGGTTTTGTGAGAAACCATTCATGAGAATGGTTGCTGTCTTCATCTCATGGTGCCCATGGTACATTCTGCATTGGATAAGAAGTGCTTATCTTGGAAAAAAAGATACATTTGTGGTACATAAACAAATTACTCAAGTAAGGAGCCAGTTCTCTGGTACATTTACCCTTAAGAGCTGAATTTTATATGCTGAGTCTTGCCCATATCCTGGAAATTTTAGGGTTGGATAACAGTTCAACAGTAACAACCTCGTGTTCGTCTTCATTGCTGGGCACTGAGCTAAGCGCTTTAGATGCACTGAGCTAAGCGCTTTAGATGCACATCGCTACTAAACCCTTCCGCTATCATTGAGTCAGGTTGGGACCTGAAACATGGGACCTGAAACATGGGACCTGGGATCCCTTGCCACAGTGCTTGCATCTGTGCAAATGTCTGCTTGAGCAACAAGATACAAAGAAACTTTAAGGGTAAGAATAACTTGGTGCATGCACAGTTGGCCTAAATTATGAACAAAAAGATATAAAAAGACAAAACATCCAACTGCCACTTCTGAGGAGCTGAGTGCAAAAGCAGGGTGCTATGCATGCACCCTGCACACACCACCACCACTAAGAGGGGGGCCAGTCACCTAACTACCCTCCAAGCCCACCCGATAATCCACTCCCATCCTCACCCCATTTAAGCGACCAGCTTGCCCTCTCCTCGGAGTGAGCAAAGCAACCTGGTATTTGTTTTCACTTCTCCCTGCTGAAGCAGGAGCCCCAGTAAAGCCTTGCCTGAATTTCTTGTCTGGCCTCATTAAATTCTGTTTTTAAGGAGGCCAAGAACCCTGGTTGGTTACACCATGAGATACTCTTGGCTTCATTTTATAAACAGGCAAACAGGGTAAATGACTTACCCAAGGTCACAAACCTAGTAAGTGGTGAAATCAGGATCCAAACCCATGGGTCTGATTTAAGACCCTCTCATGGCTCAGACAGGAAAGACTCAAAGAAATATGTATATTCAAATACATCACTTGAATGAGCACAGAAAATCAAATCCTTTAAAAGAAAAGGAAAAAAAAAGAAAAGATGCTTCCAAACAGCTTTGAGAACTCCTAAAGAATAGAGTCAGTTCATCTACCATTTCTTGCGCATAATCAAGGCTAATGTTTAAAACATGGGAATGCCTCTGAACAAAACAGATGGAATAGATGAGACTGGTCACCCTATACTTACTATTGAAGACTTGATCACATTTTACAGCTTCAGGCCGAGGGCCTGGGAAACACACAGACCCAGGCTCAGCTCCAGGCTGGGCTGCTGGTCAGTGTAAACAGCTTGGTGGTAGCACAGCTCCTGGAACATGATCACAATATGGCTTTATTTTTGTCTCTAAGTTAGGTTTTCACCTGATGTTTCCAGCAGCTCTTAAGATCTTTTAGAGTACTCTTAGGTAGCAGAAAGTCCTACAGCCACTGAAAGTTTACAAACAGGCAACATCTCTCAATTCAGAAATCAGAATGGCAAGTCCTATGAATGTATCAACTCATTAGCCTGCACTCCAAGAGAGATTTCTTCTGGCCTTGTCCTTTGTTAGGGCCTGCAGGAAGTGGCCACCCTGCCATAAGGAAGGGTTCTGAGTGCTTACCATCCCTTCTCTGCTTACCCCCTCCATCTTCCATTCTGGAATTTGCCAAAGAATAAGAGGAAAGGATACTCCGGTATTCTTGGGCTTCCCTGGTGGCTCAGCTGGTAAAGAATCTGCCTACAATGCCGGAGACCTGGATTTGATCCCTGGGTTGAGAAGATCCCCTGGAGAAGGAAAAGGGTACCTACTACAGTATTCTGGCCTGGAGAATTCCATGGACTGTAGAGTCCATGGGGTCACAAAGAGTGGGATATGACTGAAAGAACTTACACTTTCAAGAGAAAAGGAATCAAGAATTCTTACTTGACAGTTGGGAGCTTGCTTCCAGTTGTCAGGGTCTTTGGACACTACATTCTTATTATTTGTTTCCTTGTGTTTCCCTGAGTACTTCTCTGTGTCTCCATAAACCCCCTTGCTGGGCCTCTCCAGCTGCCACTCTTGTGCTGGGGGCTATGTGGCTGCCCCCCCCCCATCTGCCCCTGATTCCAGGGCTCCGCTCCGTACAGACGCCTTCTGTTGAAGCCCATTACCCTCCCAAGCTGTTCTCCCGGGCACGGGTCCAAAAGGCTCCAGTCCAGCTCTTGCTCCCCAGGCAGCATCTGTCCTGTACAGGACACGTGGTCAGAGCAGGTCTCTCTACTGAGGAAACCTCTGAGCTGACACCAGAGTGACCAGAGGGAGCCAGCCTCCTGGAGATCAGAGCAGAGAGGAGTCCAGGCCAAGTGAAGGACAAGCGTGAAGACTCCAGGTGCGACCGGAGCTGAGGGAGGGAGATGAGATAAGAGCCAGGCCGCGGCCAGATCCTGAAAGCCTCATGGGCCGTGGAAAGGACTTGGGAGTTATTTTTCAAAGCCCCACCCTCCCACCCTGGCTACTGATTGGAGAAGTAGATGGATTTGGATACACTTTTTGAGGTTGAGCTCCCAGAATTTGGTTTTAGGCCTAGATTTGTGTCAGAGAACAAGTGAGGAGATCAAAGATGATTCCGAGATGTGGGGACAAGTTGATCACCTTATTCCTAAACCAACAGTCTTACAGACGTTTTCTCCTTTGGTGACAGAAGTGTTTACTGTTGGTGACTTTGTTTATTCGTGTCTTCAAAGGAGGGTTATTTTCATTTTGCTCAATTTTTCATGTCAGTTGGAGTATATTCATTTTGAAGGAGATTTAGCTTTTCCTGGGAGGAAATTAGGGAGCAGGAAAGAGAATCTTTCTGACGGTAACACATGATTAACCCTCAAGACAATGTTGAAATCTAAGCTGGGGAGAAAGGGCAGAAGAGAAGGAAGACCCCCACACAGAGCTCAGCCTCTGCCCGGCTGATTTGCTCTTTCTGACCAGCGACTCCTTTTGACTCTTCTGCTCACATGGCTGTCACTTCTCGTCTCTCCCATCCTCTTGTCTTCATTTCTCCCTTCCTAATAACCATTTCCTAGTGCTATAAATTTGTGCTCATTAATGTGCCTTGCATCCATCAATCAATGGATGACTCTTCTCCAAATGCTCCAATCAGACACTCTGGAGTCACTTCTGACTATTCCCTCTCCTTCTGTTGTCAGATTTCGTTTCATACACTTCCTACCTGCTTCATATTAGTCTTTTCTACTCCTTAGCCCCAGGCCACCAAATCTGGATCTCTGCAAGACTCCTTACCTCTCTGCCTGCCACATTGCCTCTAATCCAGATCCTACACTGCTAACAAAATTATCTTTCAAAAATGCAAGTCTGATCAGAGCACTTGCTGCCCTCAAGGTTTAGACTGTAGTAAAGCTAAGCTGACTCAATAGTTGTTTGAACATCTGGCTCCTTCCATCATCTTCAGTCAGTTTCTACATTCAGATCAGAAAATTTTTCTGCCTCTTCTCACTGGGAAAGTGGGCCATGATGAGCTTATGTTTGAGATGCTTCATTTGTGGGAGTGACTCAGTGGGTCAATGCAGAGGAAACATCCTTCATTTGCTCTCAGCTGCTGTCGCTGGCTTTAGCCCGGCTCATAGTGTGTTGCAGCACAGTAAATGTCGCAAGTACTGAGGTGAGGGGACTTGGTACAATTCCATGTCTGCCACCTTCTCTCGTTCTTTTTTAAATAGTTATTTATTTGGATGCACCAGGTCTTAGCTGCAGCATGTGGGATCTAGTTTCCTGACCAGGGAATGAACCCAGGCCCCCTGCATTGGGGACATGGAGTCTTAGCCACTGGACCACCAGGGAAGACCCCACGTCTGCTCCTTCTAATCCATTCGACTGTGGGCAAGTCATTTAATCTGTCCAAGCCTCATTTGCCTCATCTGTAAAACAAATGCACTCAGTAAATAAACATTAGTTCAATGTGAACCTTCCCTGCTACTGAATTTTCAGTAGCTCTCATTGCCAGACTTAAGAATAAACTTCTTGGTCTGGCTGGTTTTCAGAGCCTTCACTGTCTCTGCAGTTCTGACCAACTTGCACATATTTTGTGCTCCCCATCAGGCTACTTGCAGCCCTCTGAATGCCTAGCCTGCTGCCTTTGACCCAGATCTCCACTGGAGCCTCCCTCTCCATTGCTGTGGGAATCCTTCTTACCTTCTGAGGGTCAGTTCCAGGGCTACCTCATTCCTCAATGAAATTTTTAATCCTCTTAAACCAATGTAATCCCTCACTCCTCTGAGAGCCTCAGCTTTCTCTCTGTAGCTTCTGGAACCAGTCTATCCATGTTAGAAATGCTCCCGTGCTTGTCTGTGAAGTCATCTGGACACTTATTTTATCATAAGGGACTCAGCTCCATAGAACACACTCTGTTGAGCGTTTGCTATGTGACACCATACTGTGCGGTGGTTTAGTTGCTAAGTCATGTCTGACTCTTGTGACCCCATGGACTGTAGCCTGCCAGGCTCCTCTGTCCATGGGATTCTCCAGGCAAGAATACTGGAGTGGGTTGCCATTTCCTTCTCTAGGGGATCTTCCTGACCCAGGGATAGAACCAGGGTCTCCTGCATTGCAGGCTGATTCTTTACCGACTGAGCTACAAGGGAAGACTGGCACCATGCTAGAGCATCCATATTTTAGATTACACATCTAACAATGTTCTTCTGAGGTGTTTTTCAATATCACAAATTACTCAGATTTTCTGTTCCAGGTACTTTTTTATGTGTTTGTTCTTCGATGGTGGCTATCAGTAAGAAGTTTACAACTTTTTTTTTTTTCCAGGCAAGTCTTTACTGGGGTCCCTGCTGCAGCAGAGGGGGAGGAATTTTACAAATTTAAGGAACAAAACAATATTTGAAAATATCTAATGGAACAAGATAACTTTTGTTTTTCTATTTTGGCAAGAGATAATTTATCTAAGATACTCCAGCTATTCGTTGTTGCTCTAAACTCCTGTTTTGTCCATCTAAGTGGAAATGGCCCTGAAATTGCTCTCTAAATGCCTTGAAGTAAAAGTTGTGAAGGAAAGTGCTGCCACCCAGGCCACCAGGAAGCCACAAAAGGTTTGCAGGCAAGAACATAACTCACACTCCACGATACCTATATATTTGAGGATTCAATGTGACCTTCCCTGGCAGTAGGGATAAAGAATTCAGCGGGCAGAGGACTGAGGAAGAGCAGGTTAGGGAAGAGAGATGGAAAGAAAGAGTATGTATGATTCGACGCTCGAGATAAATCCAGTCATGTGATAATTGTGCAAATCCACATCATAGATTTGACGTATGGATGAAACGCTGGTGCTGGACACTCCAAGTGAGTTATTGATATTTAAAGTGTGAGGAAAATTGCACATTTAGACTTGATGACATAATGGAAAGCAGAGCACTAAGAACAGTGTCTGGCGCATAACAGGTGCTGATTACGCCTTCGAGGTGATCACCGCTCCACCCTCCTCCTCGCCATCCTATTAGCCTAGATTCCATTACCTATGACAATGCTTAGCCCAAGTTAAGCTACTCCTGTGGTGCTTTTCTCACTTCTCCCTCCAATTGCCAATGAGTTTCTCCTAATAGGTATTATATTTATCCCAATATTTCCCAAAATGGTTCAAAAAAGTATTCATAAGTTCCCATGTCCACGAGACAACATTGGATTCACAGTAAATACTCAATGCATAATTGTCAGTTAACATTTCAAAATCTTATCTCTATATACAGTTACTGTATTTTGTGACCCAAAAGTCAGGATACATCATAATAAACATGATCTGACAATGGGCCAGAACATTTCGAACTGAGACGTCCCCAAATCATCCTGATTACATACTGTGCTTTAGATAGTTATTGGGCGTGACCAAGCTTTGTCAAGTCTCCCTTGTCAGTAAAGAATCTGCCTGCAGTGCAGGAGACCAGGGTTTGATTCCTGGGTTGGGAAGATCCCCTGAAGAAGGAAATGGCAACACACTCCAGTATTCCTGCCTGGAGAATTCCATGGACAAAGGAGCCTGGTGGACTACAGTTCATGAGGTTGCAAGAATTGGACATGACTTCGGCAATGGCACCCCACTCCAATACTCTTGCCTGGAAAATCCATGGATGGGGGAGCCTGGTAGGCTGCAGTCCATGGGGTCGCTAAGAGTCAGATACGACTGAGCGACTTCACTTTCACTTTTCTCTTTCATGCATTGGAGAAGGAAATGGCAACCCACTCTGGTGTTCTCGCCTGGAGAATCCCAGGGATGGCAGAGCCTGGTGGGCTGCCGTCTGTGGGGTTGCACAGAGTCGGACACGACTGAAGCGACTTAGCGCTTAGCATAGCAACTAAACCACCACCACGCTTTGTCATCAAAATTGCTTTCTAATCAAATTCTGCCCTAGGAACCACATAGGTGCCTCTAGCTGGAGGGAGTTCTCGGGTGGTCCAATGGTTAAGAATCCATTTTGTAATGAAGGGGACTCGGGTTCGAATCCCTGGTCAGGGAAGTAAGTTTCCATTTGCCTCAGAGCTACTAAGACCTCACCCCAAAACTAGAGAATCTGTGCCCTGCAAAGAAAGATCCCACATGTCCAAGTGCTGTAACTAAGACCTGCCACAGCAATATATATATATCCTCTTGAAGAAAGTCTTTGTAGATTCCTTATTTGTGCAGTTGGATGCCTGCTTTCCTCCTACTTGTCTAATTCCTAGAGTATCTGTTCTCAAACAGCCTCTCTACCTGCTAGTAATCCAGAGCTTTATGAGAATAGTGTCAGTCTGATCTTTTGCTTCTAGTTAAGCCCCATTGAGAAAAGAGATGACCCCTCATCACTGGCTAAAGTATGTGTTCTTCAACCTTCTCAGAACTCTAATTACTAGAATTTTATTACCCTGAAGGTGATATATGAATATTATATATTCATATATTCATTATATATTCAAAGGCTATATATGAATATTAATAACTGATGTTTATTGAGCACTAACTAGTGCCAGGCACTATGTAAGCATGCTACACTCATTATCTCACTTCTCAAAATAACTCTTTGAGGGAGAGTGTCTTATTATCTCCCTATGGCTGACGCTGTGGAATGGCTACTCCAAAGTAATTTATATCCTTTTCCTTTTCCATGAGTGAAATGCTGGTTTGAGGATGAGGGTACAGCAGCTGTTTTGCAACCATGAGGCAACAAGCACAAAGAGGCCTCATGCTAACGATATCAAAGCAGAACGACAGAGTGAGCCTGAACCCAGACAACACTCTTTAATAGCTTTACTGGCTCTTGGATGGTCCAATCCTGGAGTTGTTATATCAGAAAAATAAATACCCAGTAACTCTGACAAATGTTTTTTGTTCCTGTAGCCAAACATATTTCTAATTATGCACTTGTTTTATAAATGAGGAAACTAAAATGCAGTGGGTTTGGGTAACTTTTTCAAAGTCATACAACCAGTAGGTGTCAGAGACAGGATTTGTATCCAAATCTGCCCAACATCAAAGCACATGCTCTTAATCACAAAAGTAACTGCCCTACCCTGCATCATTGGGTTTCTATCAGTTTACTTCCAAACCACACATCACAGAACTTGGAGACACAGAACGAAGGTGAACCTCAAAAGAAAAGCTTCCAAAAATGAGAGCCGCTGTATTGTGTATTCTTTTTTTCTTCTTTTTTTTTTTGAGACTCACATTGCATATCTACATATCAAAGTTTGCAAGAAATTCTGCAACAAAGAGATCTACTTGACTTTGATTAACTCCTTTGAGCCTAGAACACATTTTTTACTTTTTAAGTGACATTCCTACTAATATCCTCACAACATTACTCCCTAGAATATCAATTCAAAAGGTCATTTACAGAATTTTAACTATTTCCTCAGCTTTGATTTAAAGTAAAACAAAGTGAGTCATAAACAATTTGTTACTTTGTGAATACTGTTGAGGGTTTTGTCCATCATGCAACTCAGGGCCCCTTAAAAAATTCCCAAAGATAAATTTCTCTGAGAATCTGGTTCCAAGATAAAATATGCACCTCCTGAGGAAGTTGTCTGCTTCCTTTTTTCTAATAATGAGGATTATGTGACTTACTGTGCCTTTTCTTTTGCTTTGCCTTTCCGGAAGCTCAAAGACAAAAGGGACAATTGCTGGCTCAGGATCCTGGGTTTTATATGTTTAAGTTTTCTTTTATCTGATCTTGATTTTTCTCCTCATTTGCCTTGATCCTGATTCTGTATTTGAATTTTATTGGTAATATTGTGTACATTCTTGTGAGTGGTGTCATATTCTTTGAGGACTGGGGCAGAATGTATAAGAATTAAACAAAAATCAGGACTGCCCTGAAAAAATATATCACGTGGCCACCTTGTCTACATGGTCGCAGTACAGGTGCCTGATCAAAGAATCAAGTTAATTCATGTAAACTGATAGTATAAAATTTAAAGTGAGGACTTCCCTGGTGGTCCAGTGGTTAAGACTCCACACTTCCACTGTAGAAGGCACAAGTTTGATTCCTGGTCAGGGAACTGAGGTCCTGCATGCTGAGAGGTGTAGTCAAAAATAAGTAAATAAATAAATAATGATAATTAAAAAAACAAATAAATAATAAAAAATGAAACACCAAAAAACTTGAAGTTAGGTCTTATAAATATCTAATGAAAGGAAGTAGATCTTCAAAGGAGAATATATTCTTGGAGGTGAAACATAAACGTCTTTACTTTTATTTGATTATATCCTAGTACAAATTGAATATTTATTGGAATTAATTCTAGTTCTTTAGATTCCCGAGCTAAACCAACATCCATTCCATGAACTTAGTTAACCAAATTAATTACAACCTTGCAGAAAAATAAAATTAAGAATGACAGACATGCTCTGTGATACATATCTATTTCAGGAAACTTAATTTAGTTAACCATGGTTGAATAACCATTACTTCCTTAAGAAGGCACAGAATTTGCTACACTCATCAACACAGAGGAACAGCAGTTATTCAAGAGTTATTCATGAGGTTGGTGCCATTCATTGAAGGGGCAACCTGACAAGCCCCAGATCAATTAAAAAAAAAAGTTAACTAAGGGTTTACTGTAAAATTCTGCAGGAGATACAAAGAAATATGATACAGATATTGACTTTTCAACTCTTGAGGGGAAAACTCTTAGGCTTGAGTAGCAGCAGCTTCAAGTGATAGCTCAGAATATGCTATCTGCAGACACGTGTTTTCAGCCAAACTCCTATAGAGATGGACATTGTCAAATTTATTGAAAAAGTTTCAGACATTGTCAAATTTGTTGAAAATCTTTCATCTCTCTCTATGGCATCTCTTAGATCCATAAAGCTCTAAATTATAGGCTTTAACCCAAAGCATGGTGGCTATGTGGATAAATTTCATGTATGAAGGTAACATTTGGAAATATTATTAACATTTGCTTCTTTCTTTCTATTCCTTCAGGCAGCAAGATGTCCTCTGCATGGCTCTTAGGAAAAGATTGTTACAAAATAAATGCAAAGAAGCAAAAGGAATCTGACTTTAGCTTAGCTATATAGACCTTTGAAATGCATGACAGAGAAAATAGCTTGAAAAGGGTTTTCAAGAATAAAAACCAAGTTCCTTGTTAGAGTTAGTTAAGCTACATGAAATAAAAAATGAATATTGTAAATATAGAAATTTATTTCTCTCTTATAAAATCAGTCTGATAGTGTAAGACTGGTACTGTTATCAGATTCTCAGACTTCATCTATGTTTTAGTTCCCTCCTAGTCCTTGTTCCTTGCAGTTGCAGGATTACCTCCTGGTACAAGATGGTTGCTAGAGTTCCAACCATTATATCCACCTGGGAGGAAATAGGAACTAGGGAAAGGCAAAGAATATTCCTTCCCACTGAGTCAACTCACAAACCATCTCAGAAGTCCCATGCAACTCTGAGGCTTATATATCACTTGTCAGAATTTAATCACATGGTCATGCTTAGCTGCAAGGGAGCCTGGAAAAACATAATCTTTTGTAGGGCACAAAACTGACCTAAATAAAATAACACTGTTAGGGAAGTAGAAAGGGAGAATGGATAAAAGCTTGCAAATAGAAATCTCTGCCACATTCCTGAAGAACTCAAGTTGTAAAGTTGAAACCAGAAATATAAATAGAGAATGGATCTTGATTATGCAGAAGTGAGTTTTTCTCACCCCAGATGAGATCGGACCTCCTTTGGACTGGGTGATGAAGGGAGGAACACCTGAGGGAGGCCAGCAGGCCTGAAGATGCTTTGAGACTTTGATGAGAGGGATTCAGGGTGACCTTCCTGGACCAACCACCAGAGACCAGATGGAGAACCCAGATGTCCTAGATATTTCCTGCAGGGATGAGGTACATCTCTATAGATGCCAGCAGGAACCTATGCCTCCCCTCCTCCCAACACCGTGGCTCTGTGAACGGTCTCCGGAATTTAGACCGAATCCAGGGAATGGGGTGGTGGGGAAAACCACGAACTGACTGAAAAACACCACCTGCTTTGAATGAGAAAACTCTGATCTAAGTCTTTCTTTAAAACGGTGAGGATTACTTTCTGCTATCAGGTGGAATGGGGACACGAGATGAAAATTAAGCTCAGTTATAGAAAAAGAAATGAGTGTGTGACTTGTGGAAACTCATCTGCCACACACGCGTTCTCAGCTTGTCATGTCTCACTCTCGGCAGCCATTCAGCTCAGAAATCTGGCACCTGTTTCTTCATCAGTGCCTGAAAAGTAGAGACAAAGGAGCATTTTGCTGTTTCAACTGAAGTTATTTTGAGAGAGCAGGATTTCGCTGTTACACCGCTTCAATGCCACATTGTTATACTGTGGCTCCTATCTATGACTCACAAACACCCTCCCCATCCCCTGTCTACAAGTGGCTCCACAGATGGCCTGAGATGTATTTCTCAAATGTGAGCTGGCATCGAAGGTGACCCATGTGTCCTGGCTTGCCCAGGGTTCTTTGGGTTTTAGCAATAGCCTACCTGTGTCCTGGGAATCCTTTCCATAGTCCCTGGGAAACCAGGAGGGTGGGTCACCCTTGCATCAGAATCACTCGGAGGACGAGTTAAGCAAGATTCCTGGGCTACCCCAGAGCTTCTAACTCAGTAGGGATGGGGGTAGAGGCCCAAGATATTGCATTTGTATCAGGCTCCCAGGGATCTGATGCTACAGGTCTGTGGATCATGTTGTACTAACAGTCAGGTCAGTTTTTTTCCAACGTTACCATAATAAAACATATTGGGCCATATATTTAATCAGTGATAAATTCATGGCAAATGCTTTGACCAACAGTTTAGCTTTTTCTCTTCTTTTACAGCAATTCCCTGGCCACGTTAGTTCTGAGCTAGAGCTCATCCTTGAGAGGCTTAGCCTAGAATCTGCCCTTCCAGCCCTTCCAGAAGTTCTGAAAGTGAAAGTCACTCAGCTGTGTCTGACTCTTTGCGATCCCATGGACTATACAGTCCATGGAATTCTCTAGGCCAGAATACTGGAGTGGGTAGCCTTTCCCTTCTCCAGAGGCTCTCCCCAACCCAGATATTGAACCCAGGTCTCCCGCATCACAGGTGGATTCTTTCCCAGCTGAGCCACCAGGGAAGCTTGAGAATACTGGAGTGGGTAGCCTATCCCTTCTCCAGTGGATCTTCCTGATGCAGGAATTGAACTGGGGTCTCCTGCATTGCAGGTGGATTCTTTACCACGATGTATGTAAACAACCGCCACCCCACAGGACAGTCTATATGTTTCCTCTTGTTACACTGACATGTGAAGTGAAGTGAAAGTCCAACTCTTTGTGACCTCATGGACTATAGGGTCCATGGAATTCTCCAGGCCAGAATACTGGAGTAGGTAGCCGTTCCCTTCTCCAGGAGATCTTCCCAACCCAGGGATCAAACCCAACCCAGGTCTCCCTCATTGCAGGCAGATTCTTTACCAGCTGCGCCACAAGGGAAGCCCAATTTTTAATATTAAATCCCTGTCTGCTAAAACCAATGAAAGTGTGTCCTGTTTACCTGTAACTGAATCCTGACTGATAAATCCTAGGACGCTGGATCACAGGGTTTGCGAAATGGTAAAGGAAGTGGGAAAGAGTCTGTGCATATCTCAGGGACCAGGAGAGAAAGAGAAGGAGAAATTTCCCATGGGTGCAGAAGCCTGTCTGGACAAAGATGCTCTTGTACACCTCAGCCATTTACAAGCAAAACACTTATAAACAACTGTAGGAAACTCTATCAATACATTCCTGAATAGTTGCTAGTCAGCAGAAAAATGACGTCATCCTACTTTCCATCATAACTGGATCTAACTGTATACAACAGAGGCAAAATCTGATTCTCTAACAGATGGAAATAAACAGACTTTGAACTCATGGTGATCATCCTAGACATCCCTGGTACAATGTCTCACCCTAACAGATTACAGACTGAAACACTAGACGTAGTAAAACCACCTGAGCCTTGTGAAGACGGCTAGAATTAGAGACCCAGGTCCTGCCATACTGAGAGGTTTAAGACAATCTAGAAGAACGGAGTCTTCAAATTCTCACACATCTTCAAAGAAATCAACTTCAAAGCCATTCCTTTTGAATTTTTGTTTAAGCCTTTAAAAATTAATTCACTCTGAAAGGTAGAAAAGGAAAAGAGCTGGCAGGCTAAGGTCACTAATTTGCTAAATCAAGCATGGAGGGAGGAAAGTAAACCATGAAATCTCAATGTAGGCAGCCCTTGATATGAACTCAGACATGCCCATTAAATTCTTTAAATTGGATTATGCATGTGTAAGGAACCAGTGTTAGATATTAAAGTTAATATTTCTCCTGATTTAGCAGCACTTCTGCTAAGACTCAGTAAACTGGTTAGCACACACTGATAAGCCTTAGCCCCTGGCAGTGGCGTGGACACTCGTGGGGAAGTGCCACACATCGCTTTTTCCATTTTATTTATTTATTTAAAAACTTTATTTTCCAGCTTTATTGAGATATGACTGACATACAGCATTGTGTCAGTTTAAGGTGCACAATGTGATAATTTGATACACCTATACATATCGCAAAATGACCACAATAAATTTAGTGAACACCTCCATCACTTTATATAATTACCATTTTGTGTGGGTGTGGTGAGAACATTTAAGATCTATCTACTCTCATACTTTGAAGTATTATACAATACTGTTAACCAGAGGCATAATGCTGTATACATTAGACCCTGGAAATTCTGTATATTTCATTAACCTGATTCTCATGCCTTTGTAGGTACTTTATACCACCAGTTTTGATTCATTTTAAAAATTCTTTTCTGACTTGCAAAAGAAGTGCAATTCAGCCTCTTTATGTAAATGTGATTACTATTCTGTAAGGTCACATTCTTAGAAGACCAAAGAATTCACATCATCCTCTTTTTCACCCTCTCAAAACTTGGCTTCTTATCCCAATAGCAACTTTTCACCCACAGGGCTGTATACAAGGTATAAAATCATCATATGTTGTAGTGTTTTACATTTTTACTTCTACTTTTCTGCTGTACTAGCAGTAAACTTCCTATGATAATTTTACCCATCCTTTGGAAGGCACTTTATATACAACAGCTCATCAAGTTATGCAGGAAGAGCAAAATTTTCGGTGGGTGGATATTTAATGACTTGCTTCTACTCCTGCACATCTCTGATCCTTCCTCAACATAGCAGGAGAGCCTTTGTGAAGTTTAAATCTGATCATATCTCTCCTGCTTAAAATCTCTCAGTGGTTTTCCATCGCACTCAAAATAAAAACAAACTCCTTTATGTGGCCTATAATATCAGACCTTTCTCTACAGTTTTGTAAGTTAATCATTGTAAAACTCTTAGAATTGTGCTTAAAACAACTATACTCCAAAAAACTTTTAATTTTTAAAAAAGATGAAGAAAGAAACAAAGAACTCTGCAAACACGTAGTGCCCGGTGAGTCTCAGCCATCCTTCCCCTCCCTCCTCACCCTCTTCCTTTCACGTGACAGCACTTTCTGGGTTCTGTGCTTCACCTGCTCTTCACCTTAGCCACTGTCTCCCTCCTTCATACGCTGCATCCACACTGGCCATTTTTCAGACACTTGAGAACATCAAGCTCTTCCTCCCAACTGCTCCCTCCCTTTCTTCCAGGTGGGTCCTTCTAGTCTTTTAGGCTTAACTGACTCCTCCTCAGAAAAGCTCCTTTACTTGATCTCAGTCGGCCCCCATGCTCCAGGTTCTTTCCTTTTCGCCTGCTGAGGACTATTTGTAACTGATAACTTGTTTTACGACTTTTGTGTCTGTCTTTCCCACTGACCTTTAACCTCTGCTGGGAAAGGGGACATCTGCTTTGTTCACCACTTACGTTTAGTGTATAATGTTTGGTACATAGTGGAAACAATTAATATTGAAAGAGAAAGAGAAAAATAACTTAAAACAACTTTATTTACTAAACCTTGGCTACGTGACTAGGCATTCTACTAAACACTTGGCATGTGGCAGCTCACCTAATCTTTCAAATGTCCACAAAGTTGAGAAATGTCTCCATTTTATATTGGTAGAATGTGGGACTTAGCCACATAAGGGCTAAGATTCAGAGTTAGGATTTGAACTGAGGTCTGTTAGGCTCCAAATTGCTTTGAGTAACAAGGGGGGAGAGGGTGTGTAAAATATGAGAAACATGATAAACAGCTGGTTCTACCTCTTTTACAGCACGCAAAGTCTTCCTGGGTGAGCGGTTTCATTCCGCTTCTGGAATTTGTGAGTACGTGCTGTATCTGTAATCAATAAACAATCGGCAGTACTCCAGGGCCTGGGTGTGCACTAGGTCTGAGCAGTGTGACTTCAAAATACAGAGCTGATAGTGCTCTACTAAGGGCTGTGTTTCCTGGCAGGTGGCTTTATGGTCCTGGTTTTGTAATCAGTGTGAAAGGGAAAGTGGTCCATTTCCAAAATGAGAGAAATACTCTGCAGAACAAGCTCACCAGGATTCTGGTGAAAACAGTTGAGTATTAAAGGGACAAGGGAAAATAATGGGGGAGAATCTGTGGATTCCAAATCAGCCCTTGTCTGTCTTAAAGTCAGTAATACCTTGTTATGGGTTGAATGTTAGATGGAATGTTTCTATCTTGTTAGATTGAATGTTTGTAGCATCCCCAAATTCATATGTTAAAGCCCTAACTCCCAGTGGGATGATATTTGGAGATGTGGCCTTTGGGAAGTAAATAAAATTAAATGAGGTCATGGGGGTGGGGCCTTCATGATGGGATTGGTGCCCTTGAAACTTATAAAAGGGAACATGAGAGAGCTTGTTTCCAGGGGGTACCCCGGGAACCTCCCTCCCCTCCTCCTTCTCTTGCTCAGTACATGCGCTGAGAAAAGGTCATGTGAGTAACCCAGTGAGAAGTGCCTGTCTGCAAGCCAAGAAGAGCACTCTCACCAGAAACGGAATCAGTCAGCACCTTGACCTTGGACTTCCCAACCTCCAGACTGTGAGATAAGGACTTTTGTTGTTTAAGCTACCTAGTCTATGATATTTAGTTATGGCAGCCTGGACTAATACACATCTCAGGTTTATGAGTGATTGTTGCTGTTGTTGTTTAGTCACTAAGTTGTGTATGACTCTGCAACCCCATGGAGTGTAGCCCGCCAGGCTCCTCTGTCCATGGAATTTCCCAAGCAAGAATACTGGTGTGGGTTGCCGTTTTCCTTCTCCAGGGGATCTTCTCCACCCAGGGATCAAACTGGAGTCTCCCGTATAAGAGGGTTTACCTACACTATAAAGACTCTGTGACTCCTGTTTTGTTTCCTATTTTTTCCCATATAGTGGATTATCCTTAAAACACCAAATTGAGTTTTAACCTTTCTAAGTATTTCCTTGAGATTTTCTAAGTGAAACTAATGTGTTTTTTGTAATTGGAATATAATTGCCTTACAATATTATGCTAGTTTCTGCTGTACAACAAAGTGAATCAGCTGTCAGTATACATATATTCCCTCCCTCATGAGCCTCCCTCCCATCCCACCCTTCTAGGTTATCATAGAGCTTCAAGCTGAGCTCCCTGTGCTACACAGCAGCTTCCCACTAGCTATCTAGTTTACACATGGTGGTATACGTATGTCAATCTGCACTCTCAATTCCACCCTGCCCTTCCCGCTCTGTGTCCACGTGTCCAACGTCTATGCCCGAATCCCTATTCCTGCCCTGCAAATAGGTTCATCTGTACCAGTTTTCTAGGTTACATATACATACATTAATATACAATATTTGTTTTTCTTTTTCTGACTTCCTTCACTCTGTGTGACAGACTCTAGGTCCATCCACATAAGGGAAGCTAATGTTAAATGCAATGCATGCCTCACTGGGTTTATGACCTGTTAAGCCTGAGCTGGTCAAGCTGGGAACGGCAGCAATGGGGCCCAGGAGGAGGGATGAGGAATGGGAAAGAAGGAGGGGAAGAGAACTACTGTCTCTTGACCCACAAAATAATACTTGCTTGGATCACATCATACAGCTGTTGCAGGGATCAAAGAATCAATGTGTAAGCAAGTGCTTTTATTCACAGTATACCATATAAATGAAAGGAATCATTACTGTTTAATGAGCCAGGTAAACAGTTCACTAAATTATTAGTGGTCTGAATTACTGTTCAGTTCTCATGTGTAGGATCATGCCCAAATATTCCAAAGAACTTTATTTTTTTCCTAAGAAAATTTTGATCTTTAAAAGATTGGTGTGTGTTATAAATATAAACTAATAATGAAGTCATTAACTGGCATAAATTATCCTGCCACTGTGACTAAATGACATGTCAACAAAAATCTAAAGTACATAATAAAATTTTCTCAGTACCTTGACAGAATTTGAGACAGAATTGAGACAAGGATATGAAAGCACTTTGCTAATTGGAGAATACTAAACAGATACTAGTTATTATCAGTTGAACTAAAGAAATTTTATTTATCTTGCTTTTTTAAAGCTCGTGTTGAAAAATATCAACCAATTTCCAATTCAGACCCATGACAATATTTATTGGTGCCATCTGCTGGAAGTTCCTGAAAAATTGATGAGGTTAAGATGAATCAAATGATAGACAGCACAGTACATATATTTTAAGTACTACATGCATTCCTTACAGATTAAAATTAATGTTGGTAAAATTCCTGGCCTGCATTTCTTATATTAAAATTTGCATGCAAAACATTTGATGTTGAATAGATGGGTATATTTCATAAATTGTAACATTCTATTCATAGCTTCATTCATTGAACCATCATTTTGAGCTCTGGCTGTCTGCCAGGCCCTGTGACTAAACAAAAAACTAGAGATGGAGGGAGGGGCAAGTAACTATCTCTTCTCACAAGGGTTCAGGTCCTCCATTTAGTTGGGAGATGACAGATCCACAAGCCACTAAATGCAACACATTGGGCTAAACTCCATGGGGGAGGTGAGATAGGAACCTCTCCAATCCAGGAGGCCAGTGGATCTTTCCCACAAAATGAGGAAATCAGCTATCTTTGCACAGGTGGAGGAGAGAAGGAAGAATTATGGGGAAAAACATCAAACTTGAGAAGGTGAAACCATCAGACAAGCAGAGATAGGAATTTTTTTTAAATTTATTCCAATTCTGTAAAACATTGCAGATGTCAAGTGGCCTCCATGAACTTGAGTTCTATTTAAATCAGTCTAGCATTTTATCTGGGCTTCCCTGGTGGCTCAGAGGTTAAAGCGTCTGCCTGCAATGCGGGAGAACTGGGTTCAATCCCTGGGTCAGGAAGATCCCCTGGAGAAGGGAATGGCAACCCACTCCAGTATTCTTGCCTGGAGAATCCCATGGACAGAGGAGCCTGGTGGGCTACAGTCCACGGGTTCGCAAAAAGTCAGACATGACTGAGCGACTGTGAGAGGCACCATGGATTTCAATATAGAGGGCACTCTGTAGACTGACATTTATCATAAAACCCCAGCATAATTTGCCCCACAATGAATTCAGACAGCACAACTCTCTAAGTTTTCATTCTCATCAGCAGGCTCACCCCAATCAGCTCATTAATCCCACAATAATGGAACCTTGCACTTTAAATGACTGAAGGTTTTGGACCTCACTTATGAAACACTAGGGGGATTTACAGGTACGAGTAACAGAAGTTGTCTTTAGATGGGTGGTAACCTGGAGAAGGGCATGGCAACTCACTTCAGTGTTCTTGCCTGGAGAATACCATGGACAGAGGACCCTGGTGGACTATCGTCCATGGGTTGCAGAGAGTCAGACATGACTGAGCGACTAACACTTTTACTTTCAATTTCTAAGCAAACTTCAGGGCTTCCCAGATGGCGCTAGTATTAAAGAACCCATCTGCCCGTGCAGGAGACATAAGAGACACAGGTTTGATCCCTGGGTGGGGAGGATCCCCTGGAAGAGGGCATAACAACCCACTCCAGTGTTCTTGCCTGGAGAATCCCATGGACAGAGGAGTCTGGCAAGCTACACGGATGAAGTGACTTGGCGCACATGAACGAAAACTTCAGTGAATATCAGTGCCACCTGTGGGGCTTCTGAAACCACAGATCTGCTCGGCCCTACCCTCAGGAGGTCCTGGGTGGGTCTGATAGTTTGCATTTCTAACAAGTTACCCAGTGTTGCCGATACTGCTGGTCCAGGGACCATTCTTTGAGAACTATTACTTTACCCTGTGATAACGTAAATTTAATAGAAATGAAAGCAAAGTATTTTATAAGCATCTAAACTAACATAATGATTTGTTAATCATTAGCAGTGCAGTGTACATTGGACAAATTGAAAAATTGAGATAATTATCAAACCCAGAAATAGCCACTGTAAACATTTGGTATCTTTCCTTCCATATTTCTATAGATATGTGTCTATGTGTACATTTGTTGTTGTTTAGTCGATAAGTGTCCAATTCTTTGTGACTCCATGGACTATAGCCCTCCAGGGACCTCTACTGATGAGACTTCCCAGGCAAGAATACCAGAGTCAGTTGCCGTTTCCTTCTCCAGGGGATCTTCACGACCCAGGGATTGAACCCACATTTCCAGCATTGCAGGCAGACTCTAAATCGCTGAGCCACACGTGCATACGACTGAAATCATTCTATATATACAATATTGTACTTGTTTTTTTTTTCTTCTGGTATTTTCTTTTGACTATTATCCATATTATTTAAAAATTAGCAAATACAGGATATATTAATAATCAGGTTATTGCTGTGAACTACCAGTGATATTGTTGCTTCCCTTGGGAAAGGGTGTTCAGAGCTCCTTAATCTATTATTTTGGAAGTCCTGTCTTGGGCTGCCTTCTCATTTTTTCATCCCTTAACAGGCTTTGGTGGGAGTAGCATGAGTAAATAGGCAGTCAATGATCAAATGTCTTCCCTTTGTGTAAAGGTTCTCTTGAGCAAATAATAAGTGTTAGTTGCTCAGTCGTGTCCAACTCTTTGTGACCCCATGGACTGTAGCTTATCAGGCTCCTCTGTCCATGGGATTCTCCAGGCAAGAATACTGGAGTGGGTTGCCATTCCCTTCTCCAGGGGATCTTCCCAACCCAGCGATCGAACCCAGATCTCATGCATTGCAGGCAGATTCTCTGCCGTTTGAGCTACCCTGGGAACCCCAATGATAATAGGAACTTATAAATAATGGGGACACATTTTAGGACATCACATCTTCTGTACTCCCAACCCATTTGATCACTGGTGAATAGTATTAACTTGAATATATTAATTACAGTAGGTGTAAGTTGTTGATGTTGCTGTTGTTGTTGGGGCTAAGATTAACTGATTCATCACAGAATTAGCCTAATTAGTTGTTTTACCATTCCTAAGATCCGGTTTCAGTTTTTGGTAAATAAGTTGAGGGTAAGAGTTAAGTTCAAGGGCAGATCTATAAACTTTAGAAAAGTTTTGAATGTTTTTAAATAATGTAAGTAATGACACTTATCGTAGGAAAAAAAAACTAAATCTCCCCTTCCCAGACAATTATTTTCATAGTTTAAGCACTCCCTTTAGTTAGTACTCACTCTGGTTTCAGTCTAGATGGTAATCATTCTGTGAGCTTGTGTGCTAAGTTGCTTCCATCACGTCTGTGTGACCCCGTGGACTGTAGCCCTCCAGGCTCCTCTGTCCATGGGATTCTCCAGGTAAGAATACTGGTGTGGGTTGTTATGCCATCCTCCAGGGGATCTTCCTGACTCAGGAATCAAACCCATGTCTCTTATGTCTCCTGCATTGGCAGTTGGGTTCTTTAACACTAGTGCCATCTGGGAAATGCACTAACCATTCTGGTTTTAGTTAAATTCTAACTCTCTTCATTTCCTTTCTACTATAGCTTAAGTTAAGAACTTAGAATCAAAATCTAGCCAGAAACATTCTTGGTATTTCATATAGGGAATTTAACAAAAGGAAGAGTCGCAAAGTATTGGAAGGGTTAGAGGAGCAAAGCAGGGACAGTGAGGTAACAGAGATTAGTAACTGCAGGGGTCTGCTACCACCTGCAAGGGTTCAGTTCAGTTCAGTTGCTCAGTCGTGTCCGACTCTTCGCAACCCCATGAATCGCAGCACGCCAGGCCTCCCTGTCCATCAGCAACTCCCGGAGTTCACTCAGACTCACGTCCATCAAGTCAGTGATGCCATCCAGCCATCTCATCCTCTGTCATCCCCTTCCTCCTCCTGCCCCCAATCCCTCCCAGCATGAGTCTTTTCCAATGAGTCAAGTCTTTGCATCAGGTGGCCAAAGGACTGGAGCTTCAGCTTTACCATCATTCCTCCTTCAGAGTGGACTGGTTGGATCTCCTTGCTGTCCAAGGGACTCTCAAGAGTCTTCTCCAACACCACAGTTCAAAAGCATTAATTCTTCGGTGCTCAGCCTTCTTCACAGTCCAACTCTCACATCCATACATGACCACAGGAAAAACCATAGCCTTGACTAGATGGACCTTAGTTGGCAAAGTAATGTCTCTGCTTTTGAATACGCTATCTAGGTTGGTCATAACTTTTCTTCCAAGGAGTAAGCATCTTTTAATTTCATGGCTTCAGTCACCAACTGCAGTGATTTTGGAGCCAAAAAAAGGGTAGAGAAAAAGAAAGTGATGTGGCCAGGCCCGTCAGTCATTCCTCACGGTCAGTGCTGAGGCTCACTCTGTTTGTTGTTGTTGTTGTTTGAAGTAGAGCTGGTTTACAATGTTGTGTTGGTTTCCGTTGAACAGCAAAGTGATTCAGTTATACATATATACACACACCCTTTTTCATACTCTTTTATATAGTTCCCTGTGCTAAACAGTAGGACTTTATTTTATATGCTAATCCCAAACTTCTAATGTATCTCTCCCCACCCCTTTCCAGTACTCTGGCCTGGAGAATTCCATGGACTGTATAGTTCATGGGGCCGCAAAGAGTCGGACCCCTGAACGAATTTCACTTTCACTTTCACCCCCTTTCCTCTTTGATAATTGTAAGTTTGTTTTCTAAGTCTGTGAGTTTGTATCTGTTTCATACATAGATTCATTTGGGGTATATTTCAGACTCTGCAATGTGACCGCATGTCTGTTTTTCTCTGACTTTGTTTTTCACTTAGTTTGATCTGTAGGTTCATCCACATTGCTTCAAATGGCATTATTTCATGCTTTTGTGACTGAGTAGTACTCAGTCTTTTGTGACATTCTTTATGACTGAGTAGTATTTCATTTTATACTGGCTGCTATGACCAAGGAACGGAATTCCAAATTTGGTTTAACTTTAAATTAGCATAACTTGGAGAGTCACATGTGGCTAGTGGTTTCTGTATTGCACAGTGCAGATTTAGCGTCCTGCATTGCAGAGCAGATCATGGAAGGGCTAGATTGGAGCTGAGAGCAAACAGGCAAATGACTGGTAGAGGGTCAAAGGTCAGAGAGACCTGGGTTCCATCTGGTATCTACTCATGAGTGTGTAACCCTGGTCAGGTTAACCGATCTCTAGAAGCCATCTATAAAAATGGCAATGGCAACAGTGCCTACCTCCTAGGATTACAGAGTTATCAGCAGAACCAAACAAGACAATGCAACCATTCAACCAATGCCTGACTCACAGAAGTGTGTAAGTGGCTCAGTCGTGCCTGACTCTTTGCTACCCCATGGACTATAGCCTGCCAGGCGCCTCTGTCCATGAAATTTTCCAGGCAAGAATACTGCAGTGGGTTGCCATTTCCTTGTCTAGCCTGACTCATGGAAATTATCAAATAAATGTTTGTTATACTTATCTCATCTAAAATAAATATTTCAAAATTTTTATTGGGAGGGGGAGGGTAAGATACAGGAAGCCTTTAGAGGGATGGTAGTCTAATTCATCTCCCAATGTTTCTTACAGCTATAATTCTATTAATATGCTTGCTTAACATTTTCCCTTCTTTTCTATTGATCTTTTTGTCCAGCAAGAGATTTTAGTCTTTCTAGCCTTCTTCTGGGCTTCCCTCATAGCTCAGTTGGTAAAGAATCTGCCTGCAATGCAGGAGACCCCAGTTCAACTACTGAGTCGGAAAGATCCTCTGGAGAAGGGAAAGGCTACCCACTCCAGTATTCTGGCCTGGAGAATTTCATGGATTGTATAGTCCATGGGGTCGCAAAGAGTCATACATGACTGAGTAACTTTCACACCCTTCTTCTAGTATATATAGACTGTTGGGTTTTTTGGTTTGTTTTTTAACTTGATTGACAATGATCATACTGTTATGGCAAACAGACTTGATTATCATACACTGTGAAAGTCACTCAGTTGTGTCCAACTCTTTGTGGCCCCATGGCCTATACAGTCCATGGAATTTTCCAGACCAGAATACTGGAGAGGGTAGCCTTTCCCTTCTCCAGGAGATATTTCCAACCCAGGGATCGAACCCAGGTCTCCCTCACTGCAGGTGGATTCTTTACCAGCTGAGCTACCAAGGAAGCTCATTGTACACTATCAGTTCAGTTCAGTTCAGGTCAGTCACTCAGTTGTGTCCGACTCTGCAACCCCATGAATCACGGCACTCCAGGCCTCCCTTTCTATCACCAACTCCCGGAGTTTACTCAAACTGATGTCCATTGAGTCGGTGATGCCATCCAACCATCTCATCCTCGGTCATTCCCTTCTTCTTCTGCCCCCAATCCCTCCCAGTGTCAGAGTCTTTTCCAGTGAGTCAACTCTTCGCATGAGATGGCCAAAGGACTGGAGTTTCAGCTTCAGCATCAGTCCTTCTAATGAACACCCAGGACTGATCTCCTTTAGAATGGACTGGTTGGATCTCCTTGCAGTCCAAGGGACTCCCAAGAGCCTTCTCCAACACCACAGTTCAAAAGCATCAATTCTTCGGTGCTCAGCTTCCTTCACAGTCCAACTCTCACATCCACACATGACTACTGGAAAAACCATAGCTTTGACTAGATGGACCTTTGTTGGCAAAGTAATGTCTCTGCTTTTGAATATGCTATCTAGGTTGGTCATAACTTTCCTTCCAAGAAATAAGCATCTTTTAATTTCATGGCTGCAATCACCATCTGCAGTGATTTTGGAGCCCCCCAAAACAAAGTCTGACATTGTTTCCACTGTTTCTCCATCTATTTGCCATGAAGTGATGGGACCAGATGCCATGATCTTAGTTTTCTGAATATTGAGCTTTAAGCCAACTTTTTCACTCTCCTTTCACTTTCATCAAGAGGCTTTTTAGTTCCTCTTCACTTTCTGCCATAAGGGTGGTGTCATCTGCATATCTGAGGTTCTTGTTATTTCTTCCGGCAATCTTGATTCCAGCTTGTGCTTCTTCCAGCCCAGGGTTTCTCATGATGTACTCTGCATAGAAGTTAAATAAGCAGGATGGCAATATACAGCCTTGACGTACTCCTTTTCCTATTTGGAACCAGTCTGTTGTTCCATGTCCAGTTCTAACTGTTGCTTCCTGACCTACATACATATAGGTTTCTCAAGAGGCAGGTCAGGTGGTCTGGTATTCCCATCTCTTTCAGAATTTTCCACAGGTTATTGTGATCCACACAGTCAAAGGCTTTGGCATAGTCAATAAAGCAGAAATAGATGCTTTTCTGGAACTCTCTTGCTTTTTTATACTATAGAAGTTTGCAATTATGCCAAAATAATGTTTATTGGACTTGACCCATGATAAAAGTTTTCTCACTTTTTATTTTTTTGTTCCCAGAGTGATTTCTCTGCCATCACTCTGACATGCTGTGACACTTTAATCATAACATTATTATACTGCATGTTTAACTTTTTCCTTATCATATTCTTAAATACAGGAAAGACTTGTAAATATTTAAAAATGTTTTATTTTATGATAGTTCTAATGCAATGCCTAGTTTATTATAAAATATATTATTTTGTGCCAGAACTAGCTCTCTCTCCCACAATCTCTTCTGCTGTTTTGGTGGCTTGGACAAGCAGACTAGTTTCTAGATACATTTCTCCTTTTTTACACAAGTAATATTGATATGGCTTATATATTGTCAGGTGCTTAGAGACATTTCAATCGAAAATGACCAGAATTTCACAAGACATAACCATCTTTGCAAGAGTGTTGAAGGAGCATCTTATCTTGGTTCAAGTCAGAAACAGTGTTAATGAGACATATCTGGGAGTGAAATATTTCTCTCATCAGAGAAAAATATACATGAATATATATTTTTATTGTTCAACTACATTGTGAAATATGGTGCATTTCTTAGATGACTTACAAGGGAGCCTTCTGAAGAAAGGGTAAACATAAAAGGAATGTTGAGCCTTAAATGGAACCTAACAAGGCAATATGGAGAAGGCAATGGCAACCCACTCCAGTACTGTTGCCTGGAAAATCCCATGGACTGAGGAGCCTGGTAGGCTGCAGTCCATGGGGTCGCTAAGAGTCGGACACGACTGAGCAACTTCACTTTCACTTTTCACTTTCATACATTGGAGAAGGAAACGGCAACCCACTCCAGTGTTCTTGCCAGGAGAATCCCAGGGATGGGGGAGCCTGGTGGGCTGCCGTCTATGGAGTCGCACAGAGTCGGACACGACTGAAGCGACTTAGCAGCAGCAGCAGCAACAGAACAATAACCAGATGAAGCGGCACGCGGCCAAAGTGGGCTATGGTTAGTACTCCCTCACGACGGGTCCACGACAGGCACTTAAGCCAGTCAAAGTCGTGCATTGCTCTGAATTTTTCCTGTGGATCTGATATTAACACTAGTGGGAGCTCTTTACATTAAGGTTAAAAAAAAGATCACACGGCCTGCAATTCTGCCACCCTTTCCCTCTCATATTAGATCTAGTCCTCACATCTGGGAGAATGGTCCTTAATGGCAGCTATCAATTACCAAGACTAAGATCAGTTTTTGGTTTTGTTTTTAAGTATTCTGAGGCACTAGAACACAGAAGTCAATAATTCACTACCTTCTTTCTAACTCTGAACAATATTTAAGCCAGTGATGGGAGATTAGCTGCAGGTCATCAGTTAGTGTTGTCTTTTGGTTTTAAGTTATTTTCACAGTGGTTGTATATATGAGGCCGTTGCTTGAAGAAAATCAGAAGAAAGCACATGAGCAAATGCAGATGGAGAGGCAAACAGTTATTTTCCTACCTTTGGAGGACACAGAAAGGAAAATGTAAGAAAGTTTGTTAAGCATTTACCTGTAACGTCTGACAGTGCTGTTACGACTTTGCAAACAAACTCTGTCTTGTGGCTGTCCCCTCAGTTACAGCTGCTGTGATGCCCAGTATTCAGAATAGCATGGTGTGAAACTTCTGGCATGAGGCCTGGATGAAGGAGGGCAATTTCTCTCTGACTTTGGCTCTCTGGACCGCAATACTTGATTAGAAATAACAGAGTGGCCTGGCACATTTGTGGGGAGCTGAGACTCACAATATGAGATTTTTAATCTTGGAAAGGCATTGAGTC
Source organism: Redunca redunca (assembly GCA_006410935.1). Lineage (NCBI taxonomy): Eukaryota > Metazoa > Chordata > Mammalia > Artiodactyla > Bovidae > Redunca > Redunca redunca. The sequence goes on along the minus strand of SJYQ01001102.1, from coordinate 253,750 downwards.
TCCATTTTTTTGCACTCTTACACTCATCCTAACTCTATTTCTGATCAGAGGAGGAAGAGAACCTGGAGGAATAAGCTATTGGAGCTGTGAGCTCTCCTGGGGACCACAGAATCCATCCCCTCTCTTATACATCGAGGCAAAGGCCTCCAAGAGCTACAGTGGCTTGACCGAGGTGGTTCTCTTCTTTATTTTGTTATCCTGGTTATGCTGGGTCTTTGCTGTTGCACGCAGGTTTTCTCTAGTGGTGGTGAACCAGTGCCATTCTTTATTGTGGTGTGTGGGCTTCTCATTACGGCGGCTTCTCTTGTCGCAGAAAGGCTCTAGGTGCACAGGCCTCAGTAGTTGGGGCCTCCTGCAGTGCAGGGGCTCATCAGTTGCAGCTCGTAGGCTCTAGAGTGCAGGCTCAGTGGTTGTGGCACATGGGCTTAGTTGCCCGAGATGTGGAATCTTCCCGGACCAGGGGTTGAACCTGTGTCCCCTGGCAGGTGGACTCTTATCCACTCTACCACCAGGGAAATCCAGGGCCAAGTCTTCTTCTGATTCTTTTCATGACACCATGCTACAAATCATGAAAATATATCACATAAAGTTCACAGCTTCCATCTGGTGCAGAGTGCGTAGTGGAGGGACTCACTAAGTGTCAGGCACCATGTTAAAGGTTGTATGTACATTCTCTCATATATTCCTCATACCAAATCTAAGATTATTATCATCCTTAGTCTGCAGGTTTATAAACTGAGGCTTTGAGAACTTAAGTCACAGACTAGTATATGGCTGAGTGAGGATTCATACCTAATTATGTCTGAATGCAAAGGCCATTTATTCAAAGTGCTATATCATACTATATTATCTGTGTAGAACATAACTTATTCTAAAGAAAGAAGCAGTGGAAAGTAATTTGAGACCCCAAGAAATAGTGAGATCCCAGGAAACATATCCAGGACAGGAATTATCCCTTAATAACCTTAATCATAGCTGACAGCTACCATTGACTGAGGGCCTATTAAACACCAGACATTTTATTTCATTTAATTATTGCAACCACCTTGTGAAGTAGAGATATTGTATATCCAATTTTTTCATAGGGACTTCCCTGGTTGTCCAGTGGTCAAGACTCTATACTCTGAGTGCACAGGACCCAGGTTCCATCCCTGGTCAGGAAACTAGATCTTGCACACCACAACAAAGACCATGTGTGTCACAACTAAGACTAGGGCAGGCAATCCAAAAATAAGTGAATAAATATTTTAAAAATTGAAAGTATGAGGAACTATATACCCAATTTTCATATGAAGAAACTGAGAATTAGAAAATTAAAATTTCCCAAGTCACACACTTGGCAAGTGGTAAAATGAAACTTTGTATTAAATATGAGTGCTTCAAGACACCATACCTTTATTCATCTTAAAATGAGTGCCTGGCCCATGGAATCTGTTTAATAAATATTAAATGCAAGAACAAGTGAATGAAAACAATGGATGAATGGGAACTAGAGTGGAGCATGCACCTGGCATGTAATGCTCAAGCTGGCCTTAGTTAGACTGTCTTGAAAACAAAGAAGTAATAAATACATAATATATTGTTTTGCTCCAAGAGGTAGAACAGGGACAAATCAGTGGAAATTGCAGGCTTCCTGTGGCTTCCTGTACAGGAACCTGGCTTTGAAAATGTCATTGCCTGGATGACGTTCAATTCTATGATTCAAAAATTCTGTGAAAGTCAGTGTCTCTACAGAGGCATAATAAAAGCACTTCAACAATACAGAGTTGCCTAGTAAAACAGTGACCTGCCTGTTTTTGAAGGTATTCCAGCTACATGACCACCTGCTAGAAATGCTGCAGAAGAAACGCTACAAATTGGGTACTGTAGAAGACTGCAAAGACGGCTGTACTTATTCTCTTCTTTTTTTACATATGCTTTTGCAAGATGACGTTGAAATAGTTCCCAGTGAGAGATGGCATTTCCGTACCCCTTGAATCTGGGCTGGCCTTGTGAACTGCTTCACCAAACAAAATGCAACAGAAGCAATACGATGCCAGTTCTGAGTCTGAGACCTACTAGGTCTCAAAAGGCCTTGCATAGTTTCATTCTCCTAGAAATTTCAGAGACCCATATAAATAAACCCTAGCTAGCCTAGTTAGTCTAGCTTAGTGAAGTACCATAGCTAGTAGCCATCCAACCTCTGGAAGCAGAGCCACTTAGCTGACCTATAGCTCTCCACAGACACATAAGTGAGCTTAACCTGTAAATTCGTAGGCAATGACTCACACAGTTAATGGTTGCTATGTGAGTCTCAAAAGCACCGTCTGAGATGAAGGGAAGAGATAGGGAATGCCTGATGTCCCAATCAGAACAGCCTGCGCCACCGTCATCTACCAGTGTCCAAAAGGCCTCCAGAGACTTTTTTCAGTGGACTTAGTGGTCAGTGTTAATTGGGTGTCTTACTATTCGCCAGACAATGGCTTTAATGCTTTATGTAAATTAGTTCTTAAGCCTCAAAAGACCTAGTGAGAAATGTATTATTTTTTTAATTTATATGAACTTTATTTTTAGACAACCTACATGATGTGTTGTTTTTTCCCCCTCCCTCAAAAATAATGCTTATACTCCAAATAAATCAATGTCAAAATAAAGAGCTCAAGTTGACCTCAGTCCCGTTTGTCTCAGTCCTGGTAGATGAAAAGCAGCTGCCAGCCAGTTATGAAGATAGGTGCTAGATCCAAAGTCACAGCCAAACTTGTTAACATGTTTCCATTTCGAAACCTTCCTTAAAGAAAATCATATATGGGGTCACAACATCCTCACACAAGTCCCGCAGCACAACCATGCAACTGGATTCGTGTTTTCACCAGTAAAGAACTGAAATTAGTGAGGAGGGGCTTGATTTGTTCCGTAGCCCCTGCCATAAAAGGCGTTACTCTTCTGGTCTCTATACTTCAAGTTTCCTTTGACTGACCTCAGGTCATCTTTAATGTACTTCTTGTAAGCTTCTTTTGCAAGTGATGGTTCATGGCAATATTGACACCAGTGATCACTGTGCTTTAGGTACCTTCGCCCCCTTCAGGGGAGCCATTTCCATCAATGAGCCGAGTCATCAGTGTTACCCTCTGTGCTACTGACCAGCTTCCCCTCCACTTCCAGACACAGCCCGTCAGCGACCTCCTAGACCTCATAGATGTTGGAGAACATCTCATCATGCCTGACGAGGTCCCAGTAGGTGACCATGATGGCCACTGCTGTGCTAGCTTAGCAGGAGCCCAAGCTCAGAGTGAGCCTGGTATAGCCCAAGCAGGTGGCGGAAGCGGGGAATGGGCAGAAAAGCAGAAATGTTTTATTATTGAACTGATTTGACAGATACAGAAAACTACGCCAGAGAACTGACACCTACCTAAAGTACAGAGTGAGTAAATGTCCAGCCTAGGTTTTGAACTCAGGAAGCACAAAGCTACCGCCCTAGCTCTTAGCCACATTCCTCTGCTTCTTTCTATTGGATATAAAGTAGATGATTGTCTGAAGGAACTAAAAATATCTTCACAAAACCTGGTAGTTGTAAATATTCCCCCAGTGCCTTTCACCAGGCTCTCTTTACCACATTCAGTTTCCACACTTCTTCCATCTCAAAGTTGTTTTTCTTTTTCCCCTGTTTCTAAGAAATTTCACTGTTAGACTTAAAGTTTAGAACCATGATCAGGAGAAATATTTAAGAAGACTCATTATTCAAAGCATGGGAGCAATTAGAGGGAAAAAAAGAAATCTCCTTTTCCAAAAGAGAATCAATTTTCCACTATGAGAGTTTCCATTCTACCAAGAAATGAAAATGTGTATAGATTAGGTTTAGAAAAATACATGAGACAGCTTATGCAAAAAAGGTTTAACCTGGGAATCAAATACTAAATAAAATGATAAAAGCAGATCTGATAGTAATGATTGATGTCCAAGATATGCCGGGGTTTTCCCTCCAAGATACAGGTTCCCTGCAGCTCATGATAATTACAAAATGTCTCAAATCACCTCTTTTCTTGCTGAGTAAAATGGACTGCCAACACTTCAAACATAGTAAACCAGTCCAACAGGAAAAAAGCCAAGGAATGTATCCATTCCAACATTTTTTACAGTCTGGTAGTGTGGAGCTCTCTGAGAGAACTGCAATGCCAAACTGGATGAAACATGTAAGACGCACACACTTTTCTAGCAATTTCTTCTGCCTTATCTAGTTTCTCCATTAGAGCCGGAGGTATCACTCATTTCCCTCCCATTGTGTGTGTGTTTAGATATCTCTTGCAGGGGAGTGAGTATCCTCTATCACCCCCCACTCCCATCCCACTGCTAGGAACTTGACCCTGGCAGAGTAGTGTGAATGCCTGTGTATCTATATGCAGACCGTCCTTTTATTTTACCCATTTGCCTAATTATATTATTCTGTATTCTCAATTCCTTCTTGCTTGTGGCTTCTTAAGGTCTCAATGGGAACTCCTAACTTCACCTACCCCTTTAGACTAACGAATGGACTCTCAAAAGCAAGACTGCTGTCTTCTGGGAAGTTTTCCTGGAACCCCCCTTTTTTTTCCTTTCCCCTTTTTTTCTTTTTAATAGGCTTTATATTTCAGGCTGTCTTTAGATTCACAGAAAAATAGAGGGCAAGTGCAAAGAGTACCCATACACTCCCTGCTCTCACACACACATAAGCTCCCTGCACTATCAGCATCCCCTAGCAAAGTGGTACAATTGGTTGCAATTGATGAACCTACATTGACATCATTATCACTCAGAGACACATTTTACATTAGGGATCACTGTTGGTATTTTACGTTTTATGAGTTTTGACAGATGTCTGATGATGCTTATCCACTGATACAGTTTGTGAGAGCTGGACAGTGAAGAAGGTGGAGCACCAAAGAATTGATCCCTTCAAACTATGGTGCTGGAGAAGACTTCTGAGAGTCCCTTAGACAGCAAGGAGATCAAACCAGTCAATCATAAGGGAAATCAACCCTGAATACTCATTGAAAGGACTGATGCTGAAGTTGAAACTTCAGTATTGTGGTTATCTGAGGCAAACAGCTGACTCATTGGAAAAGTCCCTGATGCTGGGAAAGATTGAGGGCAGAAGGAGAAGAGGGCATCAGAAGATGAGATGGCTGGATGGCATCACAGATACAATGGACATGAACTTGGGCAAACTTCGGGAGATGGTGAGGGACAGAGAGGCCTGGCCTGCTGTAGTCCATGGGGGTGCATAGAGTCGGACATGACTTGGTGGCTGAACAACAACAGAATAGTTTCACTGCCCTAAAAATCCTCTGTGCTCCACCTATTCATTCCTCCTTCTCCACTAACGCCTGGCAGCTGCCAATTTTTTACCGTCTCCACAGTTCTGCCTTTTTCAGAATGTCGTATAGTTGGAATCATACCATGTGTGGTAAGCTGCCTTAGTCATGTCCAGCTCTTTGCAACCCTATGGGCCATAGCCCACCAGGTCCATGGGATCCTCCAGGCAAGAATAAGGAATGGGTTGCCATTTCCTTCTTCAGAGGATCTTGCCAACCCAGGGATTGAACCTGCATCTCTTATGTCTCCTGCATTGGCAGGATTCTTTACCACTAGAGCCCCTTATGATCTATAGCTTTTCCAGATTGGTTTCTATCAGTGATATGTATTTAAGTTTCCTCCATGTTTCCTCATGGACTGATAGCTTGTTTCTTTTTAGTATTGAATACATCTGGATGTACCAGTTTATCCATTTACCTGCTGTCTCTGTCACCTTGGGCTGCTATAACAAAACAGCATGAACTTGGTGGCTTAAACAACAATTTCTTTCTCACAGTTCTAGAGGCTGAGAAGTGCAAGATAAAGGCACCTAGATTCAGTTTTCTTCTGGCTTGCAGATGGCCTCCTTCTGGCTGTCTCCTTGTGTGTGAGTGTGTGCTAGGACTATAGCCCACCAGGCTCCTCTGTCCATGGGATTCGCTAGGTGGGAATACTGCAGTGGGTTGCCATGCCCTCCTCCAGGGGATCTTCCCAACACACAGATTGAACCCAGGTGTCTTATGTTTCCTCTTGGCAAGCAGGTTCTTTTACTACTAGCACCACCTGGGAAGTCACCTTCAGTTCAGTTCAGTTCAGTCGCTCAGTCGTGTCTGACTCTTTGCGACCCCATGAATCGCAGCACGCCAGGCCTCCCTGTCCATCTTAGATGGTAGAAAAAAGAAAGCTCTGGTTCTCTCCTTCTCTCACAAGAAGCGAATCCCATCATGGGGGCTCTACCCTCATGCCTCATCTAAATCTAACACCCCCCAAAGACCCCTCCTCCTGCAACATCACTATAGAGGGTAGGGCTTCAACATATGAATTTGGAATGTTGTTGTTAGTCACTGAGTTGTTTTCAACTCTTTTGCGGAGGGGAGAGGGGCAACACAAACATTAAGCCCATAACACACTGAAGGACATTTTGGTTGATTCCAAGCTTTGGCTATTACAAATAAAACTGCTATAAACATCTGACTGCACATTTTTGTGTGGAAATAATTCTTCAACTTGTCTGGGTAAATACTAGGGGGTATGATTGCTGGATCATATGGTAGTATGGTAAAGTTACCGATCAGTGTCCCTGGATTCTTAAGTTCGTAGACATTGATAAGAGGAACTCAGGGAAGGCTTGACACACACTGCAGCATGAGGGGCGGAAACAAGTAACAGCTGCCCTTGCTTGCTCCCTGCGTGGGGCAAGCTGGTCCCTGAAGGGATGAGGGTAGGGGACAGATTGGTGGGTCAGCGGGGAGGAGTGGCTTTAGGTGGTCTGCCCACCCCCTTGCTGGTGCTGGGTGCAGAGATCAATCATGTACAGTCCTCTCAGAAGTGGCAGTTGGGTTTGGCCACTTTGCACCTTGCTCATGATTTGCCACAACTGCAAATTCATGAGGTATTTTTAACCCCTTGTAGTGTCTTTGTATTCTGTTGCTCAAGAAGACCTTTGTCCAGGTACAAGCACTCCATCCAGTAAAGGGTCCCAGGTACAGGCCCTATCCTGTTTCACTTAAGAGTTTGTGCAGTTTTGTAAGAAACTGCCACACTGTCTTCCAAGGTAGCTGTACCATTTTACATAGCCACTGGCAACTGAAGAGAGTTCCTGTTGTTCCACAGCCTGGGAAGCATTTGGTATCATCAGTGTTCTGGATTTGGGCCATTTTAATAGAAGTATAGTGGATTCCAATTGTTGGTTTTTGTATTGTATTTTTAGTTTTTGTTTTTTTTTCTATTGTATATACCCTACACGGTAAGATTTTCCTATTTTCCTTCAAAATGTTTTTATAAAAGTAATATATACTCTATAGAAGTCCCCTTTGCACACCAGCCTCTGCCTTAGACTTGACTATTAGCCACAAGGGACCCAACATCAACAATTTCCTATACCTCCTAGAACTCTCTTCTGAATCTCTATTCCTTCTGCCATGTCTTTTTTTTAAAATAATTTAATCCATTGTTTATTTTTGACTGTGCTAGTCTTTGTTGCTGTGTGGGCTTTGTTCTAGTTGTGACTGGGGGCTTCTCTCTGGCTGCAGCATGTGGGTTTCTCGTTGCGGGAGCTGCTCTTGTGGAGCACGGGCCCTAGGGTCTCGGACTCAGTAGTTGCAGTTCGGGCTCTAGAACACAGGCTCACTAGCTGTGACACACAGGTTTGGTTGCCCCATGGCATGTGGGATCTTCCTGAATCAGGGATTTAACCTGTATCTCCTGCATTAGCAGGCAGATTCTTCACCACTGAGCCACCAGGGACACCCCCTTCCACCATGTCTTGATCTCACCCAGCTCAAGCCTTGACCTGTCAATGTGTTTTTGTGTTTAAATAATTTTATGTAGGAAAACGTTCTGTATTTATCTTATAATTACAGTAAGCCCAGAGAATTGCTTTTATAATCTCTGATGTCTCTGGTCGTTGAACTGCCCGTGTGATTCTCTTATCATTTTTGCAACAATGGATTTATCAATTAAAATACAACATTTTATCCAGAATTTTTACTAAAATGGAAATATTTTATTCACAAAATTCCTGTTTAAAGCCTTCTCTTTTTAAAATAATCCATTCAATTTGAGCAAAAACCTAGTTACTTAAGTAAAAAGTATGTGTTTAAATTAAAAGAGAAAGTGATCATCTGACATTATATTTTAAAAGAGACTGAAATCAAGTTTTTATTATGGTTTTGGTTGTTCATTAGTAGGTTTTTTTGGAGGCTGAATCCACCTTGAGTGTGAATTCTACTCTCAGATAAGGCAATGTGGGAAAGAAAATCCAGCCAATGGAAAAGGGTAACAAAGACTGCCCCCCCGCACCCCACTCCACCGACGTGGGAAGAAATTCTCATCACTAATGGAGAAGGTGAAGGGCCAGGCCAAGCAATGTGGGAGAAGAATTTCCTTTTCCCATGAACTCTGCCTTTGGCAGCAAGGACTTCTAGATTGGAAGAAGGGGTGGAGGGCCAAAGACGGCCAGGGCTTTCCTTGGTTCGAAGATTTCTACAACAAGAACGGACGTGTACTGCTCAGCACTCCATTTCTTCTCAAATAAAATAATTAAAGTTTTGAGTTTTGCCAAAGTTATACAAACAAAACTTAACTAGTTCTACAAGTGGGGATGGTTTAGTCACTAAGTTGGGCACTGTAGCCTGCCACAGTCCTATAGCCTGCTCTGTCCATGGAATTTTCCAGACAAGAATACTGGGGATTGCCATTTCCTACTCCAGGGGATCTTCCTGACCCAGGGATCGAACCTGAGTCTCATGGCCTCCTGCATTGCAGGCAGATTCTTTACCACTGAGCCACCAGGGAAACCCAGGTTTACTACTAATAAGAACATAGGTTGGTACAACCTCACCTCCCATCATTTCCCCTTACCTAGAGGAAATAAGTATGGAGAAGACAATGGCACCCCACTCCAGTACTCTTGCCTGGAAAATCCCATGGATGGAGGAGCCTGGTAGGCTGCAGTCCATGGGATCGCTAAGAGTTGGACACGACTGAGCGACTTCCCTTTCACTTTTCACTTTCATGCATTGGAGAAGGAAATGGCAACCCACTCCAGTGTTCTTGCCTGGAGAATCCCAGGGACGGGTGGAGCCTGGTGGGCTGCAGTCTATGGGGTCGCACAGAGTCGGACACGACAGAAGTGACTTAGCAGCAGCAGCAGCAGCAGCAACAGAGGAAATAAATTAGACTCTAAACTGCCTGAAAATTGCTTTTCCCAGGTGGTACTAGTGGTAAAGAACCTGCCTGCCAATGCTAGAAGGCATTAAGAGATGCTAGGTTTGATCCCTGGGATTCCCCGGAGAAGGCCATGGCAACCCACTCCAGTATTCTTGCCTGGAGAGTCCCATGGACAGAGGAACTTGGCAGCCTACTGTCCACAAGGTCACAAAAGTCGAACATGACTGAAGCCCCAAAATCCACCTGAATTGCTCCATTTCCCTGGTCTCCACACTATTCTTTTTCTCCTTTCAAGAGGAGTGAACTCTAAGTTTCTTGAAGCTTACAAATTTTAGGGACTCTTTTTAAGAGAAAGTTGGATTTCAAATAAAAAATTAAATGGAACTATAAGACTTAAGCTTCATTAACTTCATGGTAAATCTGCCTCTGCCTTCCAGTGAAAACACACAAGCTCTATTGTTTGAAATTATCCTGTCTCCCAATCCACATACCATGTCTGGAACAACAAATCTCTCAATAATTTATATTCAAGTTGTTTCCAAAAGCCAACATCCTCTATAAAATCTTTTCTATTGAACAGCAAAAACAGTAATATTTCTTTCATTCTATTTTCTCTAATATTTAATTCTGTATTTTCCTTCACTTATCACCCTGTAACACATACTTATCCCACTTGGTTTGAGGCAATTTTAGAAAATGACATATAGTCATGAGCAGCCCATGAAGCACAATTAGGAATAAAGTTGGCTTTTCATGTCAAAGGACATTAGTTATTACCTAAATCACTAAGTTTGAGGCAGAAGTCCTTTTCTAGGTGCAAAAAGCTTTAGAGAAAATATAATTTCTAATATTTGACTTAACATAGCTGCTTTGCTATAAAAAGTGATAAAATACTAAATTTTAAAGATGACCAGATGGTAGGTAGTGAAGCCACTAAGAACAAAACCAAGTAGGGTAAAATCATAGGCACATAATGTAACTTACAGCAGTGGCAAATCTGAAGCTATTTTTCTTTAGCATTATGAATCTCTTTCTTTGCAAATGACAATTCCAGAGCTCCAACGAGGCAATCTTATACATCAAACTGTCAGGAAAATATGTGGCTCTCTCCTGCAGTGTCATGTTACTACCGAAATTTTTATTTTCCAGTAATACAGGAGGTAGTAATTAGAAGGTATATTATTTCTGGCCAACCATAATGGATACAACCACAGAAAAGGTTAATTGTTTTGCTACAAACACTGAAGCTTTTAAAGCTGGGCTCGACAGGCAACATACTTCAAGTGAAAGTTTTTAAATAAAGGTTATGCTCAATGTTGTGATCATGTACTGTGCTTAGTTGCTCAGTCACGTCCAACTCTTTGCAGCCCCGTGGACTGTAGCCTGCCAGGCTCCTCTGTCCATGGGGATTCTCCAGGCAAGAATACTGGAGTGAATTGCTATGCCCTCCTCCAGGATGTTGTGCTTGTAGACTCCTCTAAATTAAGTCAATAAGCCATCAAATTCACACATATCACACCTGTAGGGATTGGAGCCATGGGGAGCTCTTCCAAGGGTTAGACCAAGAAGAGTTTAGGCAGAAACTTCAGGAGGGAAGGTCTGGAGCAGCCCAAGTTCCTCTCTTTCCCTCTGTTCTCTTCTGCGTCTCGGCTCAGCCCAGACTCCTCTAGCAGGAATCCCCCCAATGCTGTTTGCCCCCCAGTCCCTTAACACCTGAGGGGCGGTCACAAGCAGGCCTATCCACATGTCTGCAGGTCCCAGGCAAGAGTACAAAGGAGGGCACCGTACTCTATTTATTTTTCATTGAAAAAAGTTGGTGTACAACGTTGTGTTTGTTTCTGGTGTACAGCAAAGGGACTCCGTTATACTGATATACATACATACTCTTTTTCATATTCTACTCCACTATCGTTTATTATAGGTTACTAATATAGTTCCCTGTGCTATACAGACTTTGTTGTTTTCTTCTTTTATATACAGGAGTTTGTATCTACCAATCTCAGACTCCTAGTTTGTCGCTCCCCGACCCCTTTCCCCTGCTGGTAACCATGGAAGTTTGCTTTCTCTGTCTGTGAGTATGTTTCTGTTTCATTAAGTTCATTTGTAGCATATTTCAGACTCCACATATATGTGACATCATACAGTGTTTGTCCTCTTACTGACTTAGTATAACAATCTCTAGGCTCACCCATGTTGCTGCAAATGGCATTATTTCCTTCTTTTTATGGCTGAGCAGTCTTCCCTTGTGTATATACGTACTTCGTCTTCTTTATCTGTTCATCTGCGGATGGACATTTAGGTGGTTTCCATGCCTTGGCAATTGTTAAGCAGTGATGCTATGAACACTGAAGTGCATGTATCTTTCCAAACTATAGTTTGTCTCACTATACATCCAGGAGTAGGATTGCTGGAGAATATGGTAACTGGTTTTTGGGAACCTGAATACTGTTTTTTGTAGTGGTTGCACCTCTATGTTTACATAGTTAAAAGTTATAAATCAAGCTAACAAACTGTTAAATAAAATATGTTCTGTCCTTCTACCTTTATCCTAAGATAAAAATTTTTATTATGTATAAAGCTATCTTTTAATGAATATGAGCAGACTCTTGGGCATTTTAATGAGTACGGGCAGTGATCAAAAGATTTAATTATTATTGTGAGTGCCTGCATAGCCTGATGATGGGCTGTAGATGTTTGGATAAGTAATATTAACAAAATAAAAACTCATACAACTTACTCTATGACATTTATTTTCTCCCCTTCATTTCAGCAAAATAACATAAGGAAGTTGTTATACGTATACTTTTCATATAACCAGTGTTCTATTAACAATAACGCCAAACAACATAATATGGTAGCTTTGGAATTTTTAAATTTAAGTTCAACTTTTGGAGAAATATTTTTCTGCTCAATAGCAGTTGAAATTGCCAACAAGATTATTTAAAAAGTACTTATTTTAGAAAATGAAGAATTGGGGTTCCTGTTCTGGCACATAAAGAGTCTAGAAGCCATCACTTCATCCTAACAAGTAAAAAGCTGAACAAACTGAAAATCAACAACTCTTCTTAGATCTTTCAGGGAATTGAAATCACAAAGCAAACTGCTGCTCCTAAAATTGGAGAGACAAATGGGTAGAAACAGAGAATCACAACTTACTGGAGCAGAAACCCATGGGCAGAAACCTCCAGGGGAACCAGTTCAGTTCAGTTCAGTTCAGTCGCTCAGTCGTATCCAACTCTTTGCGACCCCATGAATCGCAGCACCCCAGGCTTCCCTGTCCATCACCAACTCCCGGAGTTCACTCAAACTCATGTGCATCGAGTCGGTGATGCAATCCAGTCATCTCATCCTCTGTCATCCCCTTTTCCTCCTGCCTCCAATCCCTCCCAGCATCAGAGTCTTTTCCAATGAGTCAGCTCTTCGCATGAGGTGGCCAAAGTACTGGAGTTTCAGCTTTAGCATCATTCCTTCCAAAGAACACCCAGGGCTGATCTCCTTTAGAATGGACTGGTTAAGGGGTATGAAAAACCTGAACTGTCATAGATGAATTCCTGGAGACTCAGTGCCAATGACTCTGAGAGTTAAAACCTTCACGGAGATCCTGTGTTTGCAGGATACCCACACTTCTGGGAGTTTTATCTTCTGAAGCTCTACCAGATTCTCACAGTGAATATTAGAAAAAAATAAAAACCCTCACATTTCCGGCAGGGTGGAAAGAAAAGGTAAAATTTTTAAACATGCTACAGAATTCTGTTCTTAACAAGTCCTGCCCTCTAGAGAAATTATCTTACCAGAAACTAACCTTTGGAGTTTTCAGTTCAGTTCAGTCACTCAGTCGTGTCCAACTCTTTGCGACCCCATGGACTGCAGCACGCCAGCCTTCCCTGTCCATCACCAACTCCCAGAGCCTACCCAAACTCATGTCCACTGCATCAGTGATGCCACCCAACCATCTCATCTTCTTTCATCCCCTTCTCCTCCTGCCTTCCATCTTTCCCAGCATCAGGGTCTTTTCCAGTGAGTCAGTTCTTTGTATTAGGTGACCAAAGTATTGGAGTTTCAGCTTCAGCATCAGTCCTTCCAATGAATATTCAGGACTGATTTCCTTTAGGATGAACTGGTTGGATCTCCTTGCAGTCCAAGGGACTCTCAAGAGTCTTCTCTAACACCACGTTCAAAAGCATCAATTCTTTGGTGCTCAGCTTTCTATATAGTCCAATTTTCACATCCATACATGACCACTAGAAAAACCATAGCTTTGACTAGACGGACCTTTGTTGGTAAAGTCATATCTCTGGTTTTTAATATGCTGTCTAGGTTGGTCATAACTTTTCTTCCAAGGAGCAAGCATCTTTTAATTTCATGGCTTTATCAGAGTGTAACTGAAGTTTTTAACTGTTAAGAACAGAATTCTGTAGCATGTTTAAAAATTTTACCTTTTCTTTCCACCCTGCCAGAAATGTGAGGGTTTTTTTTTCTCTAATTACTGTGAGAATCTGGTAGAGCTTCAGAAGATAAAACTCCCAGAAGCGTGGTATCCTGCAAACACTGGATCTCCGTGAAGTTTTTAACTGATCTGGGAAGAGAAAAACACCCCATGGCAGCCCACTCTAGCCATACTATCCCATCTAACGGGAGTATTAACTGAGAAGTTCATAGATCAAGATCACAGGCACACTAAAGACTGAGATCTAATCACAGAGCTATAGGATGTTCCCCCACCACCACCACTACCACCTTAACATCACAGCACCAAAGCTTTGCTTACCCAAGTTCCTTTCACCCAGTACATCATGTCTGGCTTTCAACAAAAAGTTATATGGCATACCATAAAGCAAAAAAAGAAAAAAACAAAAAACCCCACAATATGAAGAAACAGAGCAAGCAAAAGAATCAGACTTAGATATGGCAGGAATGTTGGAATTATCAGACTAGAAATTTAAAATAACTATGATTAATATGCTAAGGGCTCTAAATGAAAAAAATAGACAACATGCAAGAACAGATGGATGATGTAAGCAGATAAATGGAAAGCCTAAGAAAGAATCACAAAAACATGCTAGAGATTAAAAAATAAAAACAGTGTAACAGAAATGGGCTTCTTAGTAGACTGGACACAGTTGAGGAAAGAACCTCTGAGCTTGAGGATATATCAATACAAACTTCCAAAACTGAATAGCAAAGAGAGACAAAAGATTGAGAAAAAAATGGAATAGAATGTCCAGGGATGCTGGAACAGCTACAAAAGTATAACATATATGTTTTTGAAATACCAGAGGAGAAGAAAGAGGAAAAGGAACAGAAGAAATATTTGAAGAAATAATGACTGAGAAACTACTCCCATATTAATGTCAGACACCAAACCACAGAGACAGGAAGCTCAGAGAATACCAAGCAGGATAAATGTAGAAAACAAAACATTACACCTAGACATGGCAAATGCAAATTGCAGAAAATTAAAAATAAAGAAAAAAATCTTGAAGCCAGAGTGGGGGGAAAATCATACTTATGGAGGAGCAAAAATAAGAATTAAATTTTACTTCTCAGAATTCATGCAAGCAAGAAAAGACTAGAATGAAATATTTAGTGTTAAGAGAAAAAAGAAAACCCACCAACCTAGAATTCTGTATCCTGCAAAATCATCTTTCAAAAGCTAAGGAAAAATAAAGACTTTTCCAGCCACACATTGAGGGAATTTGTTGCCTTGTAAGAAATGTTAAAATAAGTTCTTCAGAATAAAGGAAAATTATATCGGTCAGAAACCAAACCTAACAAAGGAAAGAAAAGCATTAGAGAAAGAATAAGTGAAGGCAAACTAAAACCTTTATTTTTCTTATTCTTAGTTGATCTAAGAGATAATAGTTTGTTCAAAATAGTAATAGCAACTACTCATTCTCAATGATTATAGCTTATGTAGAAGTGGAATGAATGATAGCAATGATATAAAGGGTGGGAGAGAGGAACTAAGAATACTTTGTTATTAAAAGGCACTTGTACAACTCCTGAAGCAGCATAGTGTTATTTGAAAGTGGACTTGAATGAGTTGTAAATACATATTGCAAACTCCAGGGCAACCATCAAAAAAATAGTAGGAAAAGAAGTAATAATTTATATGCTAAGAAGAGAAAATGGAATTATACAAAATGCTCAATTAAAACTACAGAAGGCAGAAAAAAAGTGAAAGGCAGAAATAGCAACAAGACCAAGGTCAATGAATAGAAGACAGCATCAAATGTCAGATATGAATCCAACCATATCAATAATCACTTTAAACATCAATGGTAGAAATATACTAATTAAAAGGCAGAGATTATGACAATGGATCAAAACACAAGCCTCAGCAATGTGTTATCCACAAGAAATCCAGCTGAAAAATAAAGACACATATAGGTTAAAAGTAAAGGAATGGAGAAAGATATGCCACACTGCTGCTGCTGCTGCTAAGTCGATTCAGTCGTGTCCAACTCTGTGCGACCCCATAGACGGCAGCCCACCAGGCTCCCCCATCCTTGGGACTCTCCAGGCAAGAACACTGGAGTGGGTTGCCATTTCCTTCTCCAATGCGTGAAAGTGAAAAGTGAAAGTGAAGTCGCTCAGTCATGTCCGACCCTTAGCGACCCCATGGACTGCAGCCTACCAGGCTCCTCCATCCATGGGATTTTCCAGGCAAGAGTACCGGAGTGGGGTGCCTTTGTCTTCTCCGTATGCCACACTAATACTAATCAAAAGAAAGCTAGGGCTCCCCTGTGTCTCAGTGGTAAAGAATCCACCTGCCAATGCAGGAGACATAGGTTTGATCCCTGGTCTGGGAAGATCCCACAGGCCACGGGGCAACTAAGCCGGTGCACCACAACTGTTGAGCCTGTGCTCTAGAACCCGGGAGCCACAACTGCTGAGCCTACTGAAGCCCACCTGCTCTAAGAGCCCATGCTCTGCAACCAGAGGAGCCACCACAATGAGAAGCCCACGCACCACAACTAGAAAGGAGCCCCTGCTCACCGCAACTGGAGAAAAGCCCTTGCAGTAGCAAAGACCCAGCACAGCCAAAAATAAGTAAATAAATAAATACAAAGAAAGCTGCTGCTGCTGCTAAGTCGCTCCAGTCGCTTCAGTCGTGTCCGACTCTGTGCGACCACAGAGATGGCAGCCCACCAGGCTCCCCCGTCCCTGGGATTCTCCAGGCAAGAACACTGGAGTGGGCTGCCATTTCCTTCTCCAATGCATGAAAGTGAAAATTGAAAGTGAAGTCACTCAGTTGCGTCTGACTCTTAGCGACCCCACGGACTGTAGCCTACCAGGCTCCTCCATCCATGGGATTTTCCAGGCAAGAGTACTGGAGTGGGGTGCCATTGCCTTCTCCAAAAAAGAAAGCTAGAGTAGCTATATTCATTTCAGCAGACCAGACTTCAGATTTATCTCAGGTATGCAAGACTAATTCAACATTTGAAAATTCATGCACTCCATCACATCAATGGGGTAAAGAAGAAAAATCATGTAATCCTATCAACATATGCAGAAAAAGCACTTGATGAAATCTACCACCCATTTAAGATAAAAGTTCTACTAAAGAACCTATAGCTAACATCATATTAAATGCTAGAAGCTTTCCTGCTACCATTAGGGACCAGGGAGGAATGTTCCTTCTCACTATTCCTTATCAACACAGTAGTGGAAGTCACAGCTAATGCAGAGACCAAAAAAAAAAAAAGTAAAAGGTATACAGATTGGATGGGAAGATATGAAACTGTTTCTGTTTACACATGACATGGTTGTCTATGTAGAAAATCTGGAAAGATCTATTAAAAACACCTGTAACTAAGGTTACAGGTAAGGTTGTAGGATACAAGGTTAACATAGATCCCATTCCCTTCCTGCTAAGTCGCTTCAGTCGTGTCCGACTCTGTGCGACTCCATAGACAGCAGCCCATCATGCTCCCCTGTTCCTGGGATTCTCCAGGCAAGAACACTGGAGTGGGTTGCCATTTCCTTTTCCAATTCCCTTCCTATGTACCAGCAATGAACAAGTGAATTTGAAATAAAAAATACAATACCAACTAAAAACAAACAACTCCAATACCATTTACGATAGCATATCTAAAAATGAAATACTTGAGCATAAACCTAACAAAGTGTTTGTTACAAGGAAAACCACAACACTGTGATGAAAGAAATCAAAAAAGAAATAAAGATACCTGATGCTCAGGGATAGGAAGACTCAATATTGGCAAGATGTTAGCACTCTCCAACTAGTGCTTACCAAATCTCAATTCTGTTCAGTTCAGTTGCTCAGTCATGTCTGACTCTTTACAACCCCATGGACTGCAGCGCACCAGGCCTCCCTGTCCATCACCAACTCCCAGAGTTTACTCAAACTCATGCCCATTGAGTCCGTGATGCCATCCAACCATCTCATCTTCTGTCATCCCCTTCTCCTCTCACCTTCAGTCTTTCCCAGCATCAGGGTCTTTTCCAATGAGTCAGCTCTTTGTATCAGGTGGCCAAAGTATTGGAGTTTCAGCTTCAGCATCAGTCCTTCCAATGAATATTCAGAACTGATCTCCTTTAGGATAGACTCGTTGGATCTCCTTGCAGTTCAAGGAACTCTCAAGAGCCTTCTCCAACACCACAGTTCAAAAGCATCAGATCTTCGGCACTCGGCTTTCTTTATAGTCCAACTCTCACATCCATACATGACTACTGGAAAAACCATAGCTTTGACTAGACGGACCTTTTTTGGCAAAGTAATGTCTCTGTTTTTTAATTTGCTGTCTAGGTTGGTCATTCCGTGGCTGCAGTCACCATCTGAAGTGATTTTGGAGCCCCCGAAAATAAAGTCAGCGATTGTTTCCACTGTTTCCCCATCTATTTGCCATGAAGTGATGGGACCAGATGCCATGATCTTAGTTCCCAAATCTATTGAGATTCAATGAAATCCCAATTAAAATCCCAACAAGTTATTTCGTGGATGTCAACAAAATGATTCTAAAGTTTATACAGAGAAGAAAAAGATCCAGAATAGCCAACACTATATTGAGGAAGAACAAAGTTGGAAGCTGGTACTACCAACTTGGACTCACTACAAAGCTACAGTAATCAAACTTGTGTGGTATTGGTGAAAGAACAGACAAATGCATCTAGGAACGGAACAGAGGGCCCAGAAACAGACCCATATAAATAAAATCAACTCATCCTTGATGAAGCTGAAAAGACCATCTTTTCAACAAACAGTGCTGGAACAACTAGATGGGCACGTGCAGAAAAAAGAAATCAATGTCACAGATCTTACAGCTTTCACAAAAATTAACTAAAAATGAATCACAGACCTAAATTTAAACACAAAACTATAGAATTCCTAGAAGATAACATATTTGAAAATCTAGAAGTCCTTGGGTTTGGTGACAACTTTTTAGATACAACACCAAAGGCACGATCCATGAAAGAAATAATTAATAAACTGTACTTCATCAAAATCAATTAACTTCTGCTCTATGAAAGATGAGGTCTGCAGAATTAGACGTTAAATCACAGACATGGAGAAAATATTTACAAAAGATATAACTGATAAAGAACTGATATCCAAAATATACATAGGACTCTTTAAATTCAACCATAAGAAAACAAACAACCCAATTAAAAAATAGGCTAAAGACCTTAATAAACACCTCATCAAAGAAGATATTCAAATGACAAAAAAGCACATGAAAAAATGCTCACGTCAAATTTCATCAGGGAAGTGCAAATTAAAACAGAGCTATCACTAAATACCTATTAGAACAGCCCAAATCCAGAACACTAACAATAGCAAATGTTGGCAAGTCGTGAAAAGAGCAGGAACTCTCAAGCACTGCTGGTGTGAATGTAAAGTAGTATAGCCACTTTGGAAGACAGTTTGGCACTTTTTAAAAAAAATATAAAACTAAATATACTCTTACCACACAAGCTGGTTCCTTGGTATTTACTCAAAGGAATTGAAAGCTTACTTCCACACAAAAACCTGTGCACAAATGTTTATAACAGCTCTATTAATAAGAGCTCATTCTTGGAATCAACCAAGATGTCTTTAAGTAGGTGAATGGATAAATAACCTGTGGTCCATCCAGATAATACAATATTCAGTTCAGTTCAGTTCAGTCGCTCAGTCGTGTCCGACTCTTTGTGACCCCATAAATCGCAGCACCCCAGGCCTCCCTGTCCATCACCAACTCCCGGAGTTCACTCAAACTCATGTGCATCGAGTCAGTGATGCCATCCATCCATCTCATCCTCTGTCGTCCCCTTCTCCTCCTGCCCCCAATCCCTCCCACCATCAGAGTCTTTTCCAATGAGTCAACTCTTCGCATGAGGTGGCCAAAGTACTGGAGTTCCAGCTTTAGCATCATTCCTTCCAAAGAACACCCAGAATTGATCTCCTTTAGGATGGACTGGTTGGATCTCCTTGCAGTCCAAGGGACTTCAGGAGTCTTCTCCAACACCACAGTTCAAAAGCATCAATTCTTCGGTGCTCAGCTTTCTTCACAGTGCAACTCTCACATCTATACATGACTACTGGAAAAACCATAGCCTTGACTAGATGGACCTTTGTTGGCAAAGTAATGTCTCTGGTTTTCAATATGCTATCTAGGTTGGTCATAACTTTTCTTCTAAGAAGTAAGCGTCTTTTAATTTCACAGCTGCAATCACCACCTGCATGATTTCTATTATTTATCACTACAAAGAAATGAGCTATCAAGACACAAGAAGACATGAAGAAATATTACTCCCTGAAAGAGCCTGAGAGGCCAGTTTGAAAAGGCTACATACTGTTTGACTCCAGTGGACAAAAAAAGGGGTATGACATTCTGTAAAAGACCAAATTTGGTGACAGTAAGATCTGGTGATTTTCAAACGTTAAGAGGGAAGAAGGGATGAACAGGGAAGCACCGTGAGATAATGTGTGGCACAGTTGATACTAAAAACTGGGTTGATTTCTAGAGCAGTTCAACTTTCTAATATGGTTTTGCATCAATAAATAAACCACAGGACCTGCCAGGCCTGAAATCTCATTGCCACCTGTGCCTCCAGTTAGTGACCAGATCCCCTGAATTAATAAAACGGGCTGTTTTTGTTTTTGTTTTTCTGTTTTTTTAGGACAGATACCCAGGAAATTACCCACCCTCTGTCTAAGGTCACCTGGGCAATTGACTTTACAGAGCAAACTGGCCCCGTTTAAGAATNTGGGGTGAGGGGGTGAGTTGCCCTGCCCGGCGCTGCAACCCGGGACGTACGTGTGCGTGTTTGTGTGTTGGGGGGATGGGGTGACGGGTGCGACGATTCGTGGCTCGGTGCCCACAGCTTCCCTCCCACCGAAACTCCGTCGGCCTCCCGGGACAGCTTTGCTCATTTTTCTTTTCTGTGAGATCGCTACTCCCCTCCGCCCTGCCCAGCCGTTTCGCTTCTCCGCAGTAGGAATCCTAGAAGTCTCCCTCTGGTTGGCCTTTGTAAAGACAAAAAAGTTAGTCTCGGAAGAGTTCCACAAAAGCTGGCCCTTTAGAGTCTTTAAAGAATTTAAGAACTCGTGAGATCTTAAGGAATTTCCCTGCAACTCAGTTTTCTTGTGCGTAATAAGACACCCGACAGGGCCTTTTAGATTTTACAGTTCTGTTAATCCTCATTAACTTGTTCCCAGCCCCACCATTTTCTCCATCTCACTCATCCAGTGCCCCGCTTTTACCCCGTGTTCCATCCAGCACGAACCTCCAGTCTCCGGTCCCTAGAGATGAGATTTCCTCCGCAAGTCACAGATTCCGTGCCAAGGCAGGTGTAACAGTTATTGATGGGACGAAACTTTCCGTCGTTTTCCCGGTGTTAATTACCTAGCACGAAACTCTGCACTCTGACGTTTGCATTTGAGTCGATAACAAATGTTGCTGATACACCCTTTTGATTGTTTTTACAGTAATTGACCCAGAACTCATTTTCAGGAAAAAGAGCTTCCTTCAAAATGGTAAAATAATCAAATGAGGAATTTGAACATTTTTATCTTTGGATGGAAATCTGAGAATGAAGCGTGATTAAGCCAAGCCATGTGGTAAAATTAGGAATTTGAAGAGAATGGAAACATTTACGTTTTTGTGGACATGTATTTTTCTACCCCTGGTAAGAGGGCACAGTCTTTTCACCTGTGAACCAATTACTGTTCCCAGATGTATGAAAATGACCTACAACATGACGTTTTTCCCTAATCTGATGGGTCATTATGACCAGAGTATTGCTGCTGTAGAAATGGAGGTGAGTAATTCTTCTTATCTTTATGGAAGAATAGTTTATGTTCTGTGCTATAAATGCAATAAGCTATAAATGCAACCTTTTTTTGAAAAAGATAACGGTAAGGGATTTCTTCAAGTTGTAGATAAGTCCTACTTTGAATAAATGCCTTTGAAAATTAAATCTTCCCTACTGGATTATATTTTGTACACATTTGTGGCTTTGTTTAGTGGATTTGCATAAGATAGGGTTCATTCTCTATGAATTATAGTTGTGAATGATATTGAAATATTGTGCACCCAGCAGATATTTTGCTCTCCTGAGTCAATTTGGTAATTCCTAATGGTAAGAAATGTGAATTCTGAATTTTTACTAATTCATTGAACATATAATCTTCTATTGCTTGGACTACATATATTTTCCTGAGTAGTTGTTATGTTCACTTGGCCCTGTTTGTCTGAAGCAAATTAGTGACCAGAAGATTTGGGGGTTGTAGATAGTGTTTTGCTAAGAAGTGACTTTTTAAAGTATATTGCTTAAGTAGTCTTTGTAGAAAGAAAGAAAGTAAAGCTCAGTCGTGTTCAACTTTGCGACCCCATGGACTGTAGCCCACCAGGCTCCTCCATCCGTGGAATTTCCTAGGCAAGAGTACTGGGTGGGTTGCCATTTCCTTCTCCATGAGATCTGCCCAACCTTAAAAGAAACCACATGTCAGGGGAGAAGCAGAGTGACAGTAAAGATTGCCCCAGGTGCCTCAGTTGCCTGCCTCTGGTTGAGAGATACGCAGATAGCTAGGGAGGTGTGGGAAGAAAGAGTTACCTGTAGAGACAGGAACCTGTCCTCGCCTACAGATCTGTTAGGATGATAAATTTTGTGAAGGAAAGAAGACAAATGTTTTTGTAGATTTTCTCTAGAAAGGCTGAGAAAGGTAAAGACTTATTTCCTCAGCTTGTTTCTAAGAGTTGAAACCCCGGCAATTTTAATATAGACACAGCTTTAAAAACTGACTAGGCTTGATTTTGCAGTCTTCTCTTGTTGTTTAGTTGAATAGTTGTCCAGCTACCTCATTGTAGAATCGTGTCTGAAATAGGAGGGCTTTTAATTACTGAGTAGAAGTACTTTTAAAAGATACCACAAATTATCAATGTATTACTGTAATCTTTCAGTAGATTCCCAAGCCAGTGCAGAGTCGTCATTTTGAGCACTGAACAGATGATGTGGTGAGATTTCCATTGGCTAATCAAAACCATTTTGATTGTTTAATCTGATTAAATCAAGTAGTATGAGTAACTTCAAGGAATAATTATAACATTCATTTGTATTTTCTCTAATATGTGTTTTATAACTCATTTCCTATAGCATTCTTAAAAATTTTTTAAATCTGGTTTCCTTTTTATGTAATAGCTATATACATTTGAAGTTAGAATGCTGACAGTGACCTTAAAATTCAGATTCTTTAGAGTTCCTTATCTTAGAGAAGTACCATTATGAATAGAAAGAGAGATGCCTCCCTGCTATTAGATACTGTAGTTTTAAGATGATAAGAATGAGTTTTTGTTTTATGCATGTCTTTTTAAAACCAATTGTTTCTGACCCCCTGAAAGAGTTATTTTTTTATTTACCTAGCTTCTTTCCCATGTAGTTTTGTGTCTGGACATACCCAAGAAATGTCCTCCTTTACTTGATTGCTGACACTACTAATTTCTTCATTATATAATCTTTCTCATGCACTAAACTTTCTCCTACCCCTTACTATTGAGTTTTATTCCATAAGTCACTTTTCAGTTGGTTTAAGGATGTAAAAGAAAGATATCAAGCAATCACTTAATATCAGCATTAACCTAAGTCTACAAAAGAAGAAAGGGAAATGGAAAGGCAAAATAATATCAACCCAAGTCAGTCTTTGTTGTTCTTGTTCAGTCACTAAGTCCTGTCCGACTCTTTGCAAGCCCATAGACTGCAGCATGCCAGACTTCCCTGTACTCTGCTGTCTCCTGGAGCTTGCTCAAACTCATGTCCATTGAGTCAGTGAATTCATCCGATCACCTCATCCTCTGTCATCCCCTTCTCCTCCCGCCTTCAATCTTTCCCAGCATCAGGATCTTTTCCAATGAGTCGGCTCTTCACATCAGGCGGCCGAAATGTTGTAGCTTCAGCTCTAGCTTCCCTGGAAGAGGGAATGGCAAACCGCTCCAGTATTCTTGCCTGGAGAATCCCCATAGGCAGAGGAGCCTGGTGGGCTACATAGCCACCATGGTGTCACAAAGAGTTGGACACAACTGAAGCAACTTAGCACGCACGCAAGTGACTTAAATATGCAGTTTCTTATCCTCTTTTGTACCACTGATGCATTCTCAGAATTTTAAATAAAATGAGTAGGATTACAAAGGAAACCAATTATATTGAAATATACTTCTGTTTATAGCCCAGGTTGTGTGTGTGAAGTGTGATGTCGCTCAGTCGTGTCTGATTCTTTGTGACCCCATGGACTGTAGCCTACCAGGTTCCTCCATCCATGGGATTTTCCAGGCAAGAATACTGGAGTGGGTTGCCATTTCCTTCTCCAGGAGATCTTCCCGACCCAGGGATTGAACCTGGGTCTCTCGCATTGTAGGCAGACGCTTTACCATCTGAGCCACCAGGGAAGCTCAAGGTTAAGAAGCTTTGAACCTGTCATTATATAGGTGAAAAACTGAAGCCCCAAGAAGTTGTGATTTGCTTGTGATTTGAGCACTATGAAGCTAGAAGTTGTGATTTGAGCACTATGGTCTGATGTAGTCTTCTCTGTCACCATGGACCATAGTGCCATTTTAAAACTATTTTTTTTACCCTTGACCTTATTATATAACAACAACAACAAAATACTTCCTAAGATTAGAATGCCATGTGTTAATTTCAGTCTTTGCTGCTTCTTTATAAAATAAAGAAAATTGAAAAATTTTATTTTTCAATAAAAATTAAGCTGGGAGATTTTTTTAAACCTCTAATCAGTTTTACCTTTCTCTTTCTCATCCATGCCTTGGATACAAAGTCTGGTCAGAATTTTTAGATTGAAAATAAAATCTTTTGGCTTCAGTCTGTCCCCTCTGGTGGTGCCAAAGTGATTTTATTGATATGCAAATATGTGCAGTCCTCTCTGGGGTTAAAATTCTTTATTTCCCTAAAGCCAGAAAAATACAGACCTGACCAGCATGGAACCCAACGTTCTTTGTAGGTGACCCTGCCTTCTTGTCCAGCTTCCCATCTCACCCCTTTCCACACTCTGCTTCAGCCAAACTGAGCTGTTTGTAGAACTCAGATTCCTATTATCCCCTCTCACTTCCATACATTTGCATATATTGTATCCACTGCCTCAATACCTACCCTTCTTCATCTGCTCAGTCTTTCCAGGTCTCAATTAAAGTAACTCTATGTCTAGTGAAGCCTTCCTTTCACTTTTCTCCCAAGCATATTTAATCAACTCACTGTACACTCTGATAGTACATAATCTATGCAAGTGTCCTTGTACTTAACATGCTGTAGTACACTTACACAGCTCTCTCATGAGCTTGTGAGCTCATTGAGAGGAGGGATGCTTATTCTTTTCTGTCACGCGAGTGTATGTTTCTCGATTCTCTGTCTCGTCACAACAAAGATTTGGAGTGACGGACATTAAAGCCCCTCGGCATGTCACAGCTCTCAGGCCTTGGATAGACCGTGTTATAGCTCTCAGGTCTCGAATGGACTGTGTTATAGCTCTTAGACAAATCAGTGTTACAGCTCAGTGTTACAGCTCTATTTTATTTAGAAGATAGCAGGAAAATCCATCTTCGAGGCGTGAGGGCACGGCGATCTAAAGACATGAGGAAAAGAGTGCCGCAGCCCGCGGGAGAGAAAGAGCTGGCTTTGGCTCTTCTATTTATCTGTTTATCTCTCCCTGGGCCTGTCCTATGTAAATTGGGCCAGCCAGGAGTGTTGTTTGTTTTACCCGAGGTCCTCACTCCAGTCCTCGGACCTTCTTTTGTTTCATTTTTGCGGGCTTTTCCCTTCCTTGTCTTGTAGCCACCGCCGAATGGACTCCTTTTCCCTGTTCTACCTGCCTAACATTTTCTATCTCTAATGCCTAGTACAATGCCTCTGAGCCTGGTAGATGTTCAATAAAGGCTGACTAAAGGAAAAGGAGATGTTTCCTATTCTAATAAATCAGCAAAGAGAATTTTCCCTCCAAATCTTTACCTTGCTCTGTATCTTCTGCAGAGTCTAAGTGAAAGGCACTCATGTCTTTCGAAGGTTTACATATCATCCACCTTTGCTCTGCCTGAGGTAGTTCTAGTAAAATACATCAGTTGTGTCATCTGTGTTCATTCACATACTAGCTTGACATGTATTTGTTTTTAATTGAAAGGATTAGATTTTTAACTAACCCTTTAATTTAAATTTTATATTTATCTATATGATGTGTAAGAATTAATCTTTTGATTGGACCATTGTATTATCAACCATATGTGTCAGATTTCTTTTCAAATGTTGTCTTTGAGTATTTATAGTCCAGTCAAGTATTAAATTATAACTGAATATAAAGGGGCTTTTATTTTTAAAAAGTTTTATAACCTCCGAAGAACTGATGGGGTTTTACACCTCCAACCCAATTGCTTTGGATTCCTGCTGGTCCCTGTTGAATTTCCAGTGTTCACTGTGAATTAATGTTAGGATGCCTCCCTGGTGTAATGTTAAGGGGCTTCCCTGGTGGCTCAGACGGTAAAGACTCTGCCTGCAATGCAAGAGACCCTGGTTCAATCCCTGGGTCAGAAAGATCCCCTAGAGAAGGGAATGGCAACCCACTACAGTATTCTTGCCTTGAGAATTCCATGGACAGAGGAGCCTGGCAAGCTCCAGTTCATGGGGTCGCAAAGAGTCAGACACAACTGACCTACCAACACTATCATCACTAATGTTAGGATGAGGGCGAGAAGAATTATCTGTTGACTGTGGCAACCAATTGTGCCTTCATAGCTATCATGAATTTCATATAAGTCAGGAGATTTATTTCCTTCCTCTTTTATGTGTTAGTTTCCATTATGTGTGATGACTATCCTGTTTTATAGAATTTGTGGTCGTTGCTGATCTGTGATTATATGAGATGGTTTAGGCCAAAGTGGTTTGTCAAAGTTTAGTTCATAGACCAGCAGCTTGTGAGCTTGTTAGAAGTGCAAGTTCATGGACCCCATCCCAACGTATTGAACCATGATCTGTGAAAGTAGAGCCCAGGAAACGGATAACAAGCTGTTCAGGTGTTTCTTATGAGCATTAAATTTTGAGACCCACTCGTTTAGAACAGGGAATGCAAACTTTTTCTGTAAAGGGCGAAATAGTAATTTTGGCTTTGCAAAACATTCAGTCTCTGCCACAGCTATTCAACTCTTCAGTTGTAGCAAATTACAAATGAGTGTGGATGTGTTTCAATAAAGCTTTATTAACAAAACCAGTGCATCATTTTTGGCCCACAGGTTATAATTTGCTGAACCCTGGTTTAAAGTACTTGAAAATCTTCTTAAGGATTATATACATACAGCATAATAAATAATCCTTATTGTGCATTCTTATTAATGTGTTACTATATGTGCTATATGTTATTTACTTTCCAGATAAATTTTTTAAAGTCAAATTTATCACAAACCAAAGGATCTGACCAAGATATCCTGGTCCTTTAGTTTTGTTTCTGAGATTACCTGAAATAAAGGACTTTGATTTTTTTTTCCCTTATTTTATTATCTGGGGCTGAAGTAATTTGTATTACAAAGAGTTAATTTACAATTCTGAGTAGTTACTTGGCTTTATAATGAAAAGGATGTTGCACAGTGTAACTCTCCAAGTGTAAAAACAAATGGTTGCTGGTTTTCCATTGTGTTGCTTTTTGTTTCATATCTAGAGCATTGTTTCTCAAATTGTGAGGCTGATGTCCCTTGAGAGACTGATTTCATCCAAAAAGAGCTGAGACTGGTCTAGGGAAAATGGAAACCGGAATATTGTATTTTTCTTTTTGAATTGCCTGCATTAAGGCCTCAGCAAAAGCTAAGTCAAGTATTGTGTTTGGAACAGTGTGTGGTTGTTCCACTTTTGAAAGGTCTAAAGGGAAGTGAGCCAAAAAAACCCTTCCTTTCACCTGTTAATATGCACTATTAAAATGTCTCTATTCAGTTAGAAATATGGGGATGGAGAAAAACTGTATAAACAAACTTTTAAGAAAAAATTCAGCTTCTATTGAGCATTGGTTTCTAAACCTATTCATCTGCTTTTTGATGAGTCTAGTGGACCCCACTTCTATCCCATGCAAAAGGAAATGTTTAATATGACTAACCTCTGTATTTTTTTAGGGCAGACTTTCTGAGATTAAGTGTAACTATTCTGAAAGTCATGTATTGAGTCATTTAAAGTGAAATAGATATGGAAAAGTATTCCAGATCAGTTGTGTGTATAATGGCCACTGTTGCATTTTAAATGAAGATATAAACTTACCTTCCTTCCTGACATTGTTCTGCATTAAAAGAGAGAGCACCTTGACTACTTCTGAGTCTGCAGAATCAAGGTTAGACCTGTATGGAAATAGGGGACAATATTTCTCTTAGGAGTCTCTGCTGATAGGCACAAGGTTCCTAGGGCCATTCCTTGGTATTCCACAGTCTAGGATATTCGTTATGATTTCAGGAGAGCCTTCCACAAAGGGATGTGGTTCTTTTAGACCATGGGAAGACTGTCGTATTGTAATTATCACCTTTCCTTGAGAATGCAGCTTGTAGATATTAAATTTTTTATTACTCTAGTTTGTATATTTGTTATGTATTCGTTCATTGATGTTTGTTCAAGGTGTACCTGAATGTGAATTATAGTCTTTCAAGTTATAAGTTTTCTTCCAGTAAAGTCTCTCTGCCCCTTTATCTCTCTCCTCCTTCTGGGCCCCTTATAACGCAAATGTTAGTACACTTGATGCTGTCCCAGAGGTCTTTTAAAGTATTCTCATTTTTAAAAATTCTTTTTCCTTTTTTCAGTTCAGCTTGGGAGATTTTTACTACTTTGTATTGCAGTTCACTGATCTGGTCCTCTGTATTATCTGATCTACTGTTTATTCCTTGGAGTATATTTTTTTTCTTTCAGTTATTATATTCTTCAGTTCTGTTTAATTCTTCTTTATAATTTTAAGCTCTATTACATTTCTCACCGTATTTATCCATTCTTCTGAATTCATTTGAGCATCTTGCGGTCATTATCTTGAACTCTTTATCTGGTAGAGCGCGTATTTCCACTGTACTTAGTTCTTATGAGGTTTTGTCTTGTTTCTTCATTTGGATCATATTCCTCTGTCTCTTCATTTTGCCAAATCCTTGTGCTTGTTTCTATGTACTAAGTAGGTCAGTTATGTTTCCCAGTCTTGGAGAACTGGTCTTATGTAGGAGACATCCCGTGGGGCCTGGCAGAACACTCCTCTCTGGTCTCCGGTGCCATATCCTCTAAGGGTGTCCACTGTGTGGGTCCTCCTGGTGTGACAGGCCTGACTACTGTGGGCACCCTGGGAGGTGGGTCTGGTCCCTGGCCCTGCTGGCTGCCACATCCCTCCCTTGTTTGGTGGCCACCAGTGGTAGGTGGTGGGAATAGGCTAGAGGGAAGACTCAAAATCGGCACTTGCCAGCACCATTGTCCTCGTGGTAGAATGAGCTCCCCAAATGGGTGCCTCCAGTGTCTGTTTCCCCAGGAGGAGTCCCTTGCCTTCTGCCTCTCTGGGAGGCTAAGATCAGCAAGGTGGTCTTACCGGTTACGTTACTGCCTCTGCACTGGCACTGGGAGTGTGTGCAGCTTTGTGTGTGCTCTTTGAGCGTGGACTATCTCTTTCTTGCATCTCTCCAGCTCTCCTGTGTGCAGCGCTGCTGGCCTTTAAGGCTAGGCATCCTGGGCTCTCATCTTCCCAGTGTGAGACCCCCGGTTATGGAGCTGATGTAGGGCTAGGACACTCACTCCTGGGGAAAACCTCTGCAGTTGTGATTATCCTTCCGTTTGTGGGTTGCCTACCCTGGGGAGTCGATCTTGACGGTACTGTATCACTACCTCCCCTACCTGTCTCATTGTGGTTCCTTCTTTATGTCTTTAGTTGTGGAAAATTTTTTCTGCTAATCTTCAGGTCATGTTCATCAGTAGTTGCTGTATACAGAGCTGTAATTTTGGTGTGCCTGTGGGAGGAGGTGAGCTCAAAGTCTTCCTGGCTCCACCATCTTGGCCACACTCTCTAAGTTATAAGTTTATTCGTTTTAATATTTATTTTTATTTGTTTGTTTCACTGTGTCAGATCTTACTTGTGGCATGTGGAATCTAGTTCCCTGACCAGGAATCAAACTTGGACCCCCTGCATTGGGAACACCAAGTGTTAGCTACTGGACCACCAGGGAAGTTCCTCTAAGTAGGGGGGACTTAAGTAATAAATTTTACTTAAATTTGTTACTTAATTTTGCTTAAATTTGTTACTTAAATCCCCTTAAGTAACAAATTTTAAATTTAAAAATTGACTCTTCAGTGGATAGATTATTTTGCAGTGCCAAGAACTTAATATATATTTGTTTAATTTCCAAAGGAAAGCTCATTTGGAGAAATAGTTTAAAATGTATAGTGCGTGTTTGTTCCTGCAGTTATGCTGTACTCAGTCGTGTCCAACTCTTTGCGACCCCATGGACTACAGCCTGCCAGGCTCCTCTGTCCATGGGATTCTCCAGGCAAGAACACTGGAGGAGGCTGCCATTTCTTCCTCCAGGGGATTTTCCTGACCCAGGGATCAAACCCATGTCTCCCGTGAATTGTTTACTGCTGAGCTACCTAAGTACTTTAAAAGTAATACGTTTTCTGTTGTGGAAATAATGCACATTTCTGCTTATTATTCTTTTCTTATATCCCAGGCCCTGCTTTGCATTTTTAAAACAGAAGTTGACTTGCCTGAGATTGGTCACATTCATGATAATAAGTGGCAAAGTTTTCACCACTTGATTATATACTAGTCAACTAACATTCTCAAAGAATTTACTCTAGACTCTTGTAACCACTTTGAAAGTATTTGCTCTGTGAAGTGTAAATGGTTGAGGACTCCTTTAGCTCTTTAATGAGTCTGTTTCCTAGCTACAGCGCACCACTTTTGTTTCAACCATTTTTTAAACTTCTTCACTTTCTCTGTTTTAATTACTATCACTGGAAATTGGATTTCTTTTTGGTGACATATTAAGGTAGGAAATAAAGCTCTTACCACTTCTTGAGTTACTGTGCATATCACCAGAAGTAGAAAGCACAAATCCTAAACTCAGAATCAGGTGCTTGACAGTCACTTGGCCTCGGTCACTAGTAAAGTGGCTTCTTCCACGTAGCAGGGGCTTCAGAAAAGTGACAAATGTTTATATAATCTGCAGTTTTAGTACAAAGGGAGGCAAGGTATAGACAAGACACTACCACAGGAGCACTCTGCAGAAGCTTAGTTCTATATATTTTGATATTTTTTTAAATAAAAATATTTTTCCTCTTTAGATTCCTCTCTATTAGCCATCTAACCCAGAGTTTCTCTTCAGGATCTTACAGCAACAGCAAGCCCAGGTCCATGCTATGGTTCTTTCCATTATCATGTCATTATAGCATGAGGAGCTAGCCAGTGTGTTTTCAGGAAAAGGTGTAGTATGGCGGAAGTAGGCATTCTGAGGGTATGAGCAGTAGCTTTCCCTTGTCTTTTAAGTTCTTCTCCAGCCACTTGAAGAAGGAATGCTGTTGGCTACACCTGATGTCATAAGTAAGTCACCAGATAACACCCAGTTCATGAGAGGTCTTGGGCTGATTATCTCCAGGTGTTCCATAGATGTGTCCAGTGTCTGCCAGGAACCATTAGTAGAATCAAGGTGGGAGGTCCCTTTTATTATGTAGAGTTAATATCCTCATTGGAATGTATCTATGGCCTCACCAGCTTTCTGTCCTGAATAAGACGGGCTAGTGTGATGTCCTATGAAACAGTAATATGCTTAGAGTCTCTGGTCAAATGAAATTAAGGCACGGAGCTGAAGAGCTGATGTTACTCTAAGGCAGTGTTCCTCACCCTCTAGCATGCATCAGAATCATCTGTAGGGCTTGTTAAAACACAGATCACTGACCCCACCTCCCGAATCAGTAGGTCTGATGTGGGATGGAGAATTTGCCTTTCTAACGGGTTTCCAGGGGCTGCTGCTGCTGTTTCAGGAAACACTCTGAGAATGCTCTGAGGCAAGTTGGTGAAGACGTGTTGCTCTCCTTGCTAGGTTGAAAGGAAATTCCTTTTGGAGGAAAAATCATTGGCCAGATTCAAGCTGCATATGTGTTGCCAAGGGTGTATTGATTTGTTGCATTAAAGAGACCACATCTGGAAAACTACCTTATACATTTGATTAAGGTTGCTCAAGACAATATATTAATAACATATCCAGTTAAAATGGACAGATGCCAAGAATTGCTACCCATGAATATGGGCATTACTTATCTCTGAAAGCCCCATCTGCAGTATTGCTTTTGATTTCCTGCCGTGGTAGAGGGAGATCTCTAATATTTTTCAGTTGACTACTTCAACCATAAAAATGTTTATCCAGGAAGCCAGTATGGTACTTGGGCATATGAGTCTTGGGCAGCTTCTAGGGCTGGGAAAGCCAGTGAACATAACTTTCAAGGACAGGAGAGGGGATGAGATACCTCCGGTTGCCAGGGTCTAGCTCATGGGTCATGTCCTCCCCATTATCTTCTCCAACAAGATCCCACCAAGCCCCTGTCAAAAACCCACTGATCATCTGACCCCCAAAAGACCAGCTCTGAAGCTACCCCACTGAATCTAGAATCAATACATTTGTGTCAGTATATCTTAGCTCCATCTGAAATTTCGTCCTTTCCTCCATAATCTAGCACCCTCAAACCAATGTAAATGTATAGTGTCTTATAAACAATATATAATCCTTTTTCCAGATTTAAGTTTGACTTGACCTTTCCAGAGCACAGTGGGTAGAACTCTACCTGCAGATTAAGACATTGAAGAATGGTGGGAATGGGGTATGAGGCTATTTATTTTCTTGTTACAAAGTATATCTTTCAGAGGAGTGCCCCAGCAGACAAGGGATGAGGGTCTGCCTTGAGGGCTGTGGGTTCAGAATCCTGAGTGGGTACTCTGAACCTTGTCGTGTATCCCCATGTCACATTTGAGGTCCCACTCATCACAGTATCCCTCGTTATCACTATATCATTAGATCTCTTATACGAAAGGAAAGCGAATTTAACTGATGTAATTTGGCAGCCTGCAGGGTCAGTCCATACCTTTGGTTTTCAACTTCAGCCTTGAGATAGTAAAGCGGTACTGAGGCCAGTGGTTGGTCTGTGTGACTGAGCCCAGTTAAGGCCTCTGTATAAACCTTCAAGATTCTGGCGGGCAGGTGCGGAGGTCTCGTCATCTTGTAACTGCCCGAGACAGGCCTCACGTGTTTGTTTTCTTGCTTACTAAAGGTGGCACCGGCCAGTCTGGAGTGGCCTTTGATCCTTGTGTTGCCCCCCACACCTTGAACCGAGAATTCAGGGGTGCCAGTTTGTCACTTTCTTCCTAAGCTGAACAGTGCCCTTAGAAGCACTCACTTCAGCCCACGGGCCTTGAGTACATGATGCTCTTTATACCTTTCTCGGCTTCTCTGGTAGCAGCCACTCAGCCTTGTCTCCACTGGGCACATCATTCTGAGAAGTTCTTTGAATCCGAGTGATTATAAGATGACGCAGTTAATTGCTTTTCTGCTACATACCATGGGCTTCCAGATTTCCATCTTTAAACACTGATAGAATGTTCACTCGCTTTTGGCCCCAGTTAGGCCAGAAAACTAGTTCTAGAATTCTTCTCATTTCACTGAGGTCATTTACAACTCATTCTTCATATCATTGCCATGCTGGCTGGTCTTCTTGGTTGCAAACAATAGAACCCCACTTTGACTAACTGAAGCAGAAAATGGATGGATGTTGGGTGGCTTGTCGGATCATTGGAGAGGCTGGAGAACCAGAGGGAAGCAAAGAGGAGCAGCACACAGTTAAGATCATGCCACAAGATCACCCCGTCACCAGTGCAGTGGGCGCTTCCTGAACCATTGTCCCTGGACACTTATTTTGGCCCTGTGGATATTACTGATCCCACAGCAAATGCATCAAGTAATCTGACTGTTCTTTTGTACAAGAATCTCAACACCTGGAAGAATGGCCTAGCTTAGATTTTGTGTCTGAATTTTTGTTGTCAGGTTGCATCCATCCTTAAGTTTGTGCAGCATCCCACCTACTTTGGGATTCCCCAGAATCGTGCTGCTGGGCAGATGGAAATGAAAATGTTCACTCTAGAGCTCAGTACAGGCAGAGTTAGTTAACTGACAAGGAGAAATGTTTATCATAGTACAAACAGTTGCTTTGAAATGTATGTCCACCTCTGCTATTCACACTTTGTCAGCTTCTTCATAAACTTTTTGAGACACCAAGTGTCCTTAGAGGCCATCCTGGAGTTCGTCACATTGATTTTCCTGACGAATGTTCTGAGACTCAAAGACAGCAAGTTGGCTGCCAAAGGTGACACCAATAGTTAATGGCAGAGCTGGGACCATAACTACAGCACTGGCATTATTTCCAGCAAAGAATTAGATAAAATCCTGCCATGCTAAATACTAGTTAAATAACATGGTGATATTCTGAGTACAAGATTAAGGACACAGGAAATGTCACAGTGAGTCATGTTAGTAGTCTTTCCGTCTCAGTCAAGGCTTGGTTTCTGAGAATGAAACCCAGGACATTTTATGGAAGAACATAGATAATTTCCATCAAGAATTTTATTTAAAAGATCAGGGAAATGTGCTTCTTCTGTTTTTTCAACCGTTTGGGATGAGTTCATTAACAGGATGACTACCCATTATTTAAAGTGCTATTATGTGTTATAAAATTACCTGTTCCAGAATTACCAGCTTCAGGAGGTGCATGTATCATCCAGAATATGATAAACATAGTTTAAGGTTTTATTGTCTTTGAGTAATGTGTCCTGTGAACATTGGTTTTGTTTTATGTTAGATGACTCAGTCCTCTTTTGATATCCTTCTTCACCTCCACTCACATGGGCATTCCTGCCTGTGTCGTGCTTTGGGAAAGAGTCGTTTTCAGGGAGAGCTGGGTGGCAGCTTAGCATCAGGGTTACAGAGGACAAATCTGGAGTCGTATGGACCCAGGCTCCTACCCTGGTTGCCGCTTACTACTTATTGACTCTATAAAAGGTGCTCTTAGAGTCTCTGTTTCCCCATCTATGAGGTGGAAATAAGAATGTCCCTCTCACAGACTTGCTGTGAAAAGACCTGGTATATGAAAAAGCACAGTGCCTAGTTTATGGTAGGTGCTGCATAAATCAAAGCTCTCTTTTACTATCAGTAACGTTAGCTCAGGGATAAGGCCCTTAAAGTCTTATTTCAGACTGGTTGCGGGGATTGCAATAACAATTTCAATAAGAATTGGATTCCATGTTCTCACTTGTAGTCTGAGGGCTTGGATTAGGTCGGTGCTTTGCTGACGTGGTCTCTGGAGGTGCTCTGAGGTTACTGGAGGGCAAGGGGAACAGTGAGAGGTGTCTCAGAGGGAGGGCTTCCTGTTCAGCCAGTGCAGCTGTGCTTTTATTTACTGAATGCATTACGCCTCTTGGTACCTCTTACTTAAAGAAACTATTCCTTGGCAGAATGCACACATACATACACACACTTTAAAAACAAAGTCCCTCCCAAGTCTAAAATTCTAAACGGCTATTAGCTTGTAACGGAGCGTGAACATTAGTAGTCCACACTGGATCGGATCTGAAGACATGCTTGCTTTGTCCTGTACATTATTTTACATGCTCACATTAAATTTTATTTTTATCTGGAGGCTTCTCATGCAAATCCAGATTCTGTTTTCTTATGAAAACTTGAAATACCAGAGAGTCCTGTGTTCCCACTCCCTGATGGCAGTCCACTAGAAGTGAGTAGCAGCTGCTACCCAACTACTCCTACCCTTTTGAATTTATCTGCCTGGCCACTAAAGGTGTCTTGAGTTGTCAACATCTGATTTATCCCTGTGGATTGCATGAACAACAACATTATTGGATTAATCAATGTTGATGCCGTAGAAAGAATTAGACAGAGCATGTGACTTGCCTTATTTGCCCCAAAATTGTTTTAATATAGCAAAAGGTACTGGAGAAGGCAATGGCACCCACTCCAGTACTCTTGCCTGGAAAATCCCGATGATGGAGGAGCCTGGTGGGCTGCAGTCCACAGGGTCGCTAAGAGTCGGACACGACTGAACGACTTCACTTTCACTTTTCACTTTCATGCATTGGAGAAGGAAATGGCAACCTACTCCAGTGTTCTTGCCTGGAGAATCCCAGGGACGGGGGAGCCTGGTGGGCTGCCGTCTATGGGGTCGCACAGAATTGGACACGACTAAAGCGACTTAGCAGGAGCAGCAGCAAAAGGTACATGTGTTAGTTTCATTTTGTACATCCAGGACAATAATAGTTCTAAAGTGCTGACCCTCAATTTATTTATAGCTGTTGGGTTAGAAGACTTAAACACAGTGTGTTTTAATTCTTTCCATCATAAGATTCAATTTCCAGAGACTCAGAATTTGTAGGAACTAGGCTCTCTTGGGACAGCAAACAAAGAGGTAACTGCCACCAGTTGCTCACGCCTCCCCTGTTCCACCCCAGTCCCAGAAGAGGATACCCACACAAGCTGGGCATTCTCCCCCTCGGGACAGAGAAAATGGAAAAAGTACTCTACTGTTTGCTTTCCAGCAAGCTCCTGTTAGGTGGTTTAGGCTTCAGGATCATTCAAATAAGTATCAAATTCAGCATCATTCAAATAAGAGAGATGCAGTGTATTTCCCTTATTTCCCTCATAGCTCAGTTGGTCAAGAATCTGTTTGCAATGCAGAAGACCCCAGTTCAATTCCTGGGTCGGGAGGATCCGCTGGAAAAGGAATAGGCTACCCACTCCAGTATTCTTGGGCTTCCCTTTTGGCTCAGCTGGTAAAGAATCCGCCTGCATTGTGGGAGACCTGGCTACGATCCCTAGGTTGGGAAGATCCCCTGGAGAAGAGAAAGGCTACCCACTCCAGTATTCTGGCCTGGAGAATTCCATGAACTATACTGTCCATGGGGTCACAAAGGGTCGTACACGACTGAGCAACTTTCACTTTCAGTGTATAATCATGGCAGCCCTCTCTTTGCTCAGTCACTTGCCTCATCAGGGCAAGGTGAACTCTGTGCTGGTCCAAAGTCCTCCACAGCTCTTGTCCTCTAATAATTGGGCATGCCTTTAAACCAGACTTGTTAATTGCAATGTACTCCTTGGAAGGAAAGTTATGACCAACCTAGATAGCAAGTTCAAAAGCAGAGACATTACTTTGCCAACAAAGGTCTGTCTAGTCAAGGCTGTGGTTTTTCCAGTAGTCATGTATGGATGTGAGAGTTGGACTATAAAGAAAGCTGAGCACCACAGAATTGATGATTTTGAACTGTGGTGTTGGAGAAGACTCTTGAGAGTCCCTTGCACTGCAAGGAGATCCAGCCAGTCCATCCTAAAGGAGATCAGTCCTGGGTGTTCATTGGAAGGACTATTGCTAAAGCTGAAACTCCAATACTTTGGCCACCTCATGTGAAGAAGCTGACTCATTGGAAAAGACCCTGATGCTGGGAGGGATTGGGGGCAGGAGGAGAAGGGGACAACAGAGGATGAGATGGCTGGATGGCATCACCGACTCAATGGACGTGAGTTTGGGTAAACTCCGGGAGTTGGTGATGGACAGGGAGGCCTGGGGTGCTGAGATTCATGGGGTCGCAAAGAGTCGGACATGACTGAGCAACTGAACTGAACTGAATCACGTCTCATATTTACTTAATAATTTTTTTGTCTACTTGGTCTTTCATTTACTAAGAACTATGCATTGAAATTTCTCATTGTGATCATGGAATTATCCACTTCTCCTTGTAGATTTGTTGCTTTGCATTTTATATATTTTGTGCCATTTTATTAGGTTAATGCAGTGCTCAGCAGTGTATTTTAAAGTTTATCTGTTGCAGTTTATCTGGAATCTGAATGTTTTGTGGCCAGAGATGTTTAATTGGTCACAGTGCTGAAAGTAGAAGTCTTCATTCTCCTTTTGATTTTTCAGGGTATCTCAATGTTCATAGTTTAGTGTTCATAGTTCACTGATGAGACCCTTTCCCTATTTTTTGTGTAGCTATAGATTTTCTATTTTATCTTTAAACATTTTCTTACATTTCAGTGGCATTTGGAAAGAAAGAATATATTATATAAGATGAGTGCGTTCCCCCTTGATTCAGATTTTTTATTTTACTCTACATGTTCTCTTTGAATAATTTCATTCAATCGTTTCAATTACCATTTTTATAATGATGACTTGCAAATCTGTAACCTTAACCTAATCTCTTACCTGCAGAGCTCTTTTTATTTAACTTCCTGTTAGTAGATATAGACACTCACATGTCCCATGGGCAATTCTTACTGTCCATCAGTAGGAGAATGGATAAGCAAATTTTGATATAGCCATACAATAGAGTGTTTGTGTTAATCTCTCAGTCGTGTCCAATTCTTTGCAATCCTTTGAACTGTAGCCTGCCAGGCTTCTCTGTCCATGGAACTTTCCAGACAAGAATACTGGAATGAGTTGCCATTCCCTTCTCCAGGAGAACCTTCAGACGCAGGGATCAAACTCAGTTCCCCTGCATTGCAGGCAGATTCTTTACCATCAGGAAGCCCAGTACAGTAGAGAACTACTCGGCAGTTGTAAAGAATGAAGTGTTGATGTACACAACAACATGGATGAATCTCAAAATGATGCTGAGAGAAGCCAGACACAAAAGAATACATACTGTATGATTCCCTTTATGTAAAATTCTAGAAAAATACCACTCTATAGTGATAGAAAACAGATCAGTGATTGCCAGGGAAGGTTATGGGTGGGAGAGGGGTTGTTGATGAGAGAGGGGATAGGAGGGAGCAATTACCAACAGGCAAGAGGAAACTTCTGGTAGTGATGGATAAATTGGTACCTTGATTATGGCAATTATTTCAAAACCTATCAAAGAATGTACTTTATGCATGTTCAGTTTATCATACATCAATTATACCTGAATAAAGCTGGGAAAAAACCCTCAGAATTAAGGACTTTTAACAGGAAAACCACAATCCTTGCCCATTGTTCTCTATCTCCACCCAGTCCTCCTCCCTCGTGGCAGGTGCTTTGAGCTATTTGGGGTATTCCCCTGCTACGTAGGCCATATTCTACCTAATATGCTTAGCTTTTTGTTTATTGATTTATCAGTTTACAACTTCAGGCAGTATCTGTTCAGTCTTTCAGTCTTTCCTCCATTATGGTAGTTGATAGTTTATTTATCTTATTCTTCCACTTTTATTTCTCTCTACCTAATACAATATGATGCACTGCTGAATCAAGTAGTATACTTTGATTGCATTTACTTCTGTAATACCTATGCTCCCCCCCGCCCCNNGTTAATGCAGCATTTGCATCTTTCCCCATTTGCTTTGTTTCCTGTGTACCTATGGCTAATTTTTTTCAGGTGTTCCAGCAGACTTGTTAGACATATAGCAGTAACTATCTCAGGTGCTGAGAATATCATATAATCTGTCAGTTCCAGCCCCCCACTTCCAGCCCTTGGAGGTCTCCCTCCTTGAGCTGTCTGTCTGTCCTCTTACCAGTACGCTCTGGCTGCCTGGTTTAAATTCTCAGTGGCTGTTCTGTGGTTTCCTCTTGCCATTCTTAGTGTTGAGCCAACTAATTCCCGAGTCCCGTGTCATTTTCCTTCCTGATTTATTCATATACTCCTGCAGTTGGTTTTAGGAATATTACATCCTCTAGTTGCTTCCTTAAAAGGCATATTTGAAAGTTAAAAATTTGCTTCCTCACAGGGCCCAAAAGGTCATTATTTTACTGTCAGCTAAATGTTTGGTTGGGTGTAGAATTCTAAATTGAAAGTAATGCTCCTTCAGAATTTTATGAATTATTTCTGGATTGTCTTCTAACATCTGATATTATCAAATATTCAGAATTTAATTCCTTTGCATGTGGGCTATATTTTTTTCCAGCTGGAAATATTTATGATCTTTTCTTCATCTTGGTGGTTTGAAATTTTTTGACATGCCTTGTCATTGTTCATTCACTGCTCTGGATAGTTATCATTTGTTCAATAAATATGTATAGATAAATCACTCTACACTCACACAAATGGTTCTAGGCACTGTGGATACAGCAGTAAAAAAAAATAAATGAAATCCCTTCCCTTTGTGGAATTTACCTTCTGACAGTGAAGGCAGAAATAAACTAGAGAATATATCAGTTCAGTTCAGTTGCTCAGTCATGTCCAACTCTTTCCAGTGCCATGGACTGCAGTATGCCAGGCCTCCCTGTCCATCACCAACTCTCGGAGCTTGTGCGGACTCACGTCCATCGAGTCAATGATGCCATCCAACCATCTCATCCTCTGTTGTCCCCTTCTTCTCCTGCCTTCAATCTTTCCCAGCATCGGGATCTTTTCCAATGAGTCAGCTCTTCACATCAGGTGGCCAAAGTATTGGAGTTTCAGTTTCAGCATTAGTCCTTCCAATGAATATTCAGGACTGATTTCCTTTAGGATTGATTGGTTTCATCTCCTTGCAGCCCAAGGGACTCTCAAGAGTCTTCTCCAGCATGACAGTTCAAAAGCATCAATTCTTCGGTGCTCAGCCTTCTTTATAGTCCAACCCTCACATCCATACATGACTACTGGAAAAGCCCATAGCTTTGACTAGACAGACCTTTGTCAGCAAAATAATGTCTCTGCTTTTTAATATGCTGTCTAAGTTGGTCATAGCTTTTCTTCCAGGGAGCAAGCGTCTTTTAATTTCATGGCTGCAGTCACCATCTGCAGTGATTTTGGAGCCCAAAAATAAACTAGAGAATATATAAAACTGGTAATATAATGAGATGTCTGATTATGATAAGAACTATAAAGAAATATAAAACATAGTAACGAACCAGAGAAAGACAGTATAACTTTGACGTAGGGCTGGCAGGGTATGCCTCTCTGAGGTAACAGTTGAGCCAAGACACAAGCTATGACTACCTGGAGGAAAAATGTTCCAGATGAAGGGAAAAGCAAATGCAGGATCCTAACGTATACATGGAATGCCGAGAGGCAGAAAGCCAGTCTGGTGGCAGTGGAGTAAGAGAAAGAGTTAGAAAATGAAACTGGAGACATAGCCAAGAAGGTCAGGGAACTTAAGGCCTTATAGGACTTAATAAGGACTTTGAAATTTTTTTCCTTTGAGGTCTTTTGGACAAGGATAAATTTGCATTTTAAAGAATCAGATAAATTGTAAGATTAGCAAGAGTGGTAAGTAGTGAGACCTGTTGTTGTTTGGTTGCTCAACTCTTTTGCGACCCCATGGATTAGCACGCCAGGCTCCTCTGTCTCTCAAATTTACCAGGCAAGAATACTGGAGTGGGTAGCCATTCCCTTCCTTCTCTAGGGATCTTCATGATGCAGTGATCGAATCTTCCTCTCCGAGACTCCTTCTTTAGAAGCTGGTTCTTTACCGCTGAGCCACCGGGGAAGCCCAGTGAGACCTGTTAGGACTATTTCAGTAGTCTAGGTGAAATATACACTGGCTTAGATCTAGTAACTTAATAACAGTAAGTCCATATAGTCAAAGCTATGGTTTTTCCAGTAGTAATGTGAGAGTTGGACGATAAAGAAGGCTGAGCACCAAAGAATTGATGCCTTCGAACTGTGATGCTAGAGAAGACTCTTTAGGGTCCCTTGGACTGCAGGGAGATGAAACCAGTCAATCCTAAAGGAAATCAGTCCTAAATATTCTTTGGAAGGACTAATGCTGAAACTGAAACTCCAGTACTTTGGCCACCTGATGTAAAAGAGCCAACTCATTGGAAGAGACCCTGATGCTGGGAAAGATTGAAGGCAGAAGGAGAAGGGGACAGAAGACGATGAGATGGTTGGATGGCGTCACTGATTCAATGGACATGAGTTTAAGCAAGCTCCGGGAGATGGTGAAGGACAGGGAGGCCTGGCGTGCTGCAGTCCATGGGGGTTGCAAATAGTTGGGCACGACTGAGTGACTGAACAACAGCAGCAACAAGTGGTCACATTTGAGATATATTTTGAAGGGAGAGCCAATGGATTTGCTGATGGATTGGCTATGGAGTGAGGAAAGGAGAGGACTAGAGGATGAATCTTTAGATTCTTGCCCTGAGTAGCTTGGCGAATGGTGGCACCAGCTCACTGAGATGGGGAGGCTAAGGCAGTGTTTGGCAGGTAGGGCGCAGTGGGTTTGAGTTGTGTTTTCGACGTGTTAGGTTTGAGATGCATGTTGACAGCCAAGTGGAGTTGTCCAGAAGGCAAATGGTCATTCAAGTCTAGGATTCACAGGCGAGAGAGAGGCCAGAAATTGTGACTCCTTCATGGAGAGATGGTGTTTCATACCGTGATTCTGGATTTGTTTCTCCTGAGGAGTTGGGTATACAGAGAGTAGACAGAGGTCTGAGGAGTGAGCCCTGGAGTGCTTCAGGATTTCCAGTTGGGAAATGGAAGAAATCAGAAGAGGAATGGAAGAAATCAGAAGAATGAGATCCACAGAAATTCAGGAAAATTCGTGTTATAGAAGTCAGTTGAAAAAAGGATCTCAGGAGGAGGGCAGGATCTACTGTGTCAAATGTTAAGAGTTGAGTAGAATGAGGACTCAGAATTGACCATTGGATTTGACAGTTTGAAGCTTATTGGTAACTCTGACAAGCAGTTTCACTGACGTATGCAGACAAAACCAGATTGGAGAGTGGGCTTGAAAGGAAATGGAAAAGCAGAATTGAAGAAAGTAGGTAAAGATAACTATTTGCAGGTGGGTTTTTGTTTTTTTTAATAAAGAAGAAGAAAAAAAAGAAATGATACCTGAGTTGGAGTGGGAATGTGGAGTCAAGGAAAGATTTTTTTTAATGGTTAGAGATAATAGAGTAAGTTTATATGACGGAATCACTGTAATAGAGTGGGGAAATTATTGCAAGAATAGGAGACCATTACCAGAGGAAAGTCCTTGATTAGAAAAGTGGGAAGGGATCCAGTGTACAAATGCAAGACTTGGTTATGAGTTCAAGCCATTCAACCATTGAAATAGTAGAAGAGAGAGAATATGGATAAAGTAGGTTAGGTTTGGTACCTTTTGTGAGAGGTTCAGGAAATTATCTTCTGGTTATTTCTGACTTATCAGTGAACTAGGAATCAAGTCATCGCCTGAGAAGAGAATGTAGAAGCATTAGTTGACTGACATTTTAGCCCAGACATGTTTTAGAAGCAGAATTGCAATGTGCTACCAACCTTTCCAGTGTGGAAACTGGCATCCTCCTGTTCTGAAAAATATTCTTAATTTCTTTGATTGTCACCCCAATCCCATCTTCCTCGTTTATTTCCGTAAGTCCTTTAGTCAGGAGTTGGACGCTTGGACTGGTACTCCTATGGGCTTCTCTTCTTGCAGCTTTACCTTCTAGTGCTTCTATAGAGATTTTAATTTCAGCTATCTTAATTTTAAATTTTCCTTACCATCTTATTCTTTTCAATGGAAGCAGTAGCTTCTCATTTAACTTACTCAGGTTTTTGTTTGTTTTGTGGTTTGTTTTCTTCTGTTTCCTGGATAATCTGTTTCCTCCACATTTCATTTTATCTGCTTGCTTATTTTAGTTTCTGTCTTTCGTGGTGTTCTCTGCAGATGCCTGGTGATGCTTGGCTGCGCCGTGTGTTTGTATGGGGCACTGAAAAGCTCTGTGTGAGTGAATGGGCCCTGTTGCTGGTGGACTTCATAGTAAGGTGAGCTCGAGGTCAACTAGCTTTTCCATTGTCAGTGTGTAGAGGTCTTTTCTCCAAAGCTGTTGGGTTTTTTCCACAGTTTGGGGATGCTAGGTATCTGCCGGTTTGCCGGCCTTTGGGAAACAGAGCAGGAGAAGGCGAGGGCTTCCTGTTTCCACAGGCAGCCTGTTCCTCAGTCCCTCCCTTCACTGTGGATCGTGCCTTTGCCCTGCTCTGTGCCTGATACCCAAGTGCCGAACGTCTGGAAACAACCTTGGTAGGATGCAGTGGTCATCTGGCTGCCTGGTAGGGGCGGGGGTGACACAGTGAGGAGCTGACGTGTAAACGGTCCTCCAGTGGCAGCCTCTTATGCCACTCTGTGCTTCAAAGAGCTGAGACGCTCAGATCCTTCCGGGCACACGAATCCGCTCATCCTCCTGCGAATCCCTCCGCTCCAGCTTTGCCCCATTAAGCCCCTTAGCTCTCCTCTAGTAGCTTTCCGTCGCCCAAGGTTCGGGGCTTTCCTTTTTGTTGTTTTGTTTCCTTTGTGTTCTTTGGAGGACTCTGATAGGCTAAAGTAGTTTCTCTTGTTCTCTTACTAGTGGGTCTGTCCTGTTAGTAAGGAAGCAGGGAGGAGGGAAAGGAGATAACCATGTGTGCTCAGCCTACCGTGTTCTTCCAGAACCTAGCCACACTCCCTAAAGGGTGAGAGTCACAACAACTACATTTCTTGAGTACTTCATGCCAGACTCTGTTCTAAGCGCCTTCCACTTATTAACTTTGTATTCATAACAGTCGTGTGTGTGTGTGTGTGTGTGAGTCACTCAGTCGTGCCCGCCTCTTTGCCATCCCACAGACTGTGGCCCACCAGGTTCCTCTGTCTGTGGGATTCTCCAGGCAAGAACACTGGAGTGGGTTGCCATTCCCTTCTCCAGGGGATCTTCCCGACCCAGGAACTGAACCCGGGTCTTCTGCATTGCAGGCAGATGCTTTACCATCTAAGCCAGTAGGTTGACTATTTATTGAGTACGTAACCATATGCTCGACACTGTTCTAAGTGCTTTACATTTATTAACCTTGTATTCATAACAATCTTGTGAGACAAGTACTATTATTATTGCCATTTTACAGATGAAGAAACTAAGGCACAGTGACTTTAAGTAACCTGCCGGAGTTATAA
Source organism: Redunca redunca (assembly GCA_006410935.1). NCBI lineage: Eukaryota > Metazoa > Chordata > Mammalia > Artiodactyla > Bovidae > Redunca > Redunca redunca. The sequence goes on along the minus strand of SJYQ01001102.1, from coordinate 209,216 downwards.
AACTAGTAAATGTGGAGCTAGCATTAAAACACAGCTGTCAGGCTGTAGACCTCTCCTGCTTACAATTCTCCTAGTATCCCACTCCTTCTTTTATAATCCAAGCAATTTGGCATGTCATCTGTGCTCTCTGTGATCAGGTCAAGGAACCTCTTCAGTCTCATCTCTGTCTACTCCATCCTTGACTTCAAGTCTTTGACCTTATATTCTAGTCATAGTGAACTTCTTTCCCTGAATCCACCGTATTCTTATGATCCTCATGCCATTTTTCATGCTGTTCCTTCCACCCCAAACATTCCTTTATTCTCCAGTATGCTTGGTATAGTGATAGGATATTTTAAGATATACTTGCATGCATGCCCAGTCATGATTGACTCTTTGCAACCCCATGGACTATCACCCACCAGGCTCCTCTGTGCATGCATTTTCCATTCAAGACTACTGGAGTGGGTTGCCATTTCCTCCTCCAGGGAGCATATGCTTATAAATTGAATATTTGTATAATTTATTTTATCTACCAATCAACTCATACTTTTGATTTAACCTTAATGTCTGCTGGAAAAATGCATAATTGTATAAATTAATATTCCACTGTGTATGAAGGGTTCTTATGTCTAATTAAACACTTATCTCCTCAGATCTGATTGTATTGAGAGTGAGATTTAAAATTCTTTTGGAGTCTAAGTGAAAAAGTATATGCTAAAAAATTCATTTGTTTTATTAAAATGTCTTCTAATCTTCTCTTATTTTTTTTTAATAGATTTTTCTTCCTCTTGCAAATCTGGAATGTTCACCAAATGTTGAAACTTTCCTTTGCAAAGCTTTTGTACCAACCTGCACTGAGCAAATTCATGTGGTTCCACCCTGTCGGAAATTTTGTGAGAAAGTGTATTCTGATTGCAAGAAATTAATGAACACTTTTGGGATCCGATGGCCTGAGGAACTTGAATGTGATAGGTAAATTATGTGTTCAGCTGAAAGCTACTGATGATATTTTCATATTGGTATTAATTTTCAAGAATGTTAGTGACAAGCTTTCATTATTTGTCAGTGACTGTTTATTGCACACTTAATATATGTTAGGCACTTGTATATCAGCACTGTACACCGTGGTGAGCAAAACCAGACTTGGTGCTTGTTTTTAGAGAACTTACAGTGGGGTGGGAGGAATAGAGAGTAATCAAATAAGCATAAAATTAAATGCACAATTCAGTTCAGTTCAGTTCAGTCCCTCAGTCGTGTCTGACTCTTTGCAACCCCATGAATCGCAGCATGCCAGGCCTCCCTTTCCATCACCAGCTCCCAGAGTTCACTCAGACTCACGTCCATCGAGTCAGTGATGCCATCCAGCCATCTCATCCTCTGTCGCCCCCTTCTCCTCCCGCCCCCAATCCCTCCCAGCATCAGAGTCTTTTCCAATGAGTCAACTCTTCGCATCAGTTGGCCAAAGTACTGGAGTTTCAGCTTCAGCATCATTCCCTCCAAAGAGCACCCAGGGCTTATCTCCTCCAGAATGGACTGGTTGGATCTCCTTGCCGTCCAAGGGACTCTCAAGAGTCTTCTCCAACACCACAGTTCAAAAGCATCAATTCTTCGGTGCTCAGCTTTCTTCACAGTCCAACTCTCGCATCCATACATGACCACAGG
>SJYQ01001102.1:178044-194497 GCA_006410935.1 Redunca redunca | reverse complement strand
TCCTTTAGGCCCTAATAATTTTGTAGTTGATTTTTCCTGGATTTTCTAGCTAAGTAAGCTTTTTGTAACAAATAATGATAATTTCATTTCTCACCTTTTAACTAACTTGATCTTGAAGCCAGTAATCATTAATAGTGAATAGTAGCAGGTATTCTTATTTATTTTAATGAAAATGCCTATAGATAACAATGTTGGCATTTGATATAAGGTAGGTATTTTTAACAATAAAAAAATCCTGTTCCATTTGACACTTTTTTTTTAGTTGGCAGTAGGTGTTGAATTTTATCAAATGCCTTTTGCTACCAGTGTTGGTCAAGGGGGCTAGCTGCTGTCACAAACAATCCTCAAAATTTTAGTAGCTCATACATAGAAAATAGGTAACTAATAAGGACCTACTTACAGCACAGGGAGCTCTTACTCAATACTCTGTAATACCGATATGGGAAAAGAATCTAAAACGTGAGTGCTGAGTCACTTCAGTCGTGTCCGACTCTTTGTGACCCTATGGACTGTAGCCCGCCAGGCTCCTCTGTCCGTGGGGAGTGGATATATGTATAAATGATTCACTTGGCTGCACACCTGAAACTAACACTACACTGTAAATCAACTATACTCCAGTGATTTTTCTTTAAAATCTAGTATTCTAAAATCTGTTACCATGCCTCCCTGGTGGCTCAGATGGTAAAGTGTCTGCCTGCAAGGCGGGAGACCTGGGTTCAACTCCTGGGTTGGGAAGATCCCCTGGAGAAGGAGATGGCAACCCCCTCCAGTATTCTTGCCTGGAGAATCCCATGAATGGAGGAGCCTGGTGGGCTACAGTCCACGGGGTCGCAAAGAATTGGACAAGACCGAGCGACTTCCTTACTTCATTGCCACTTGCAGGACAGATGCAGATGTTCTTGAGGTAGCCTGCCAGGTGAGCGCTCGAGCGTCCATCACTTCTGTCTGGTGACTGTGCTGTCAGGGCTTCAGATTCCCCTCCAGATCTCTCTGCACCCCGCCAGCAGGTGGAGGCAGAGAGAGAAGGAGCAACCACCTGCACACAGGAAAATATGGCCTGAGCAGGGAATTGGCTTGCTTCACGTTCAGCTACATTCCATTTGACAGAACTCAGGCACAGATCCATACCTAACTCCAAAGGAGGGTGGGAAATGTGGTCTAGGCATGCATCTGAGAGGGTGAAGGAACAGGCTCAACGAGCAGCTCAAGAGCAATGCTTTAGTCCACAATTGTGATATCATCAGCACTTTTCCTAATATATCTTCATGCTTTGAATAACTAATTGATCTTAAGCACTTTCTATATCCACCTATGTTCTAAATGATGTCTCAACCATGGGCATAATGTTTGTAATCAGTAAGCTTGAATTTTTTAATGTATTCATTTTTAATAACAAACTTTAAAACCATCTTCTTAATTCGAAAGAAAAAAGCAGTTTCTCTTTTTCATGGGACCAGCGTCTCCGATGCAAAAAGAGCCTGCTATTTCAGAGTCAGTGACATAAATTTTTTAAAATCTTTATTGAATCTGTTATAATATTGCTTCTGTTTTATGTTTTGGGTTTTTTGGCCATGAGTCATATGGGATCTTAGCTCCCCAACCCAGGGATCAAACCGGCACCCCTGCCTTGGAAGGCGAAGTCTTAACCATTGGACCACCAGGGCAGTCCCAGTGATGTTAATTTTTGTAAGAATTTACATAACCTTTTTAAACCAAGAAAGCTGACCTAAATTACATACTATATTTACATTTACAGTAATGAAGTTGGCATGAGCCTTGTGCAGCTAAATTCAACTGCAGTCAAGATATGATAAAGCAGCATTTATCACTATGAAAATCAGCCACAAATCCTCAACAGAACTTGGTGGAGTGCCATCTTTCAAAAAGACAGTACCCTGTTGGGATCCATCGTGGCTATTCATGGTACTGAAAGAATCTTCCCTAGACTTTCCTCGAAAAACTAGACCAAAAACAGCTTGTAATTGCCACCCATCATCAAAATCACAGTTTTAGTGCCTCTTTACTTCTCAGAAGCGTACCACTGGTGGGTGTTTCCCACCAGTACTGCTGGAAAGTTTAAACATTGCCAAGGCAGTTAAACACTGGTACTCTCAGGAAATGAAAGATGTAATTTTTTAATAACCGCAGGAGCCCTGCTGTTAGTTTTCTGCCTGAATATTATCATCTTTAATACCTTACTGCTCACACATCAAAGACTTAAAATTCCAGATGCTAAAGGTTTTAACAGTGACCACTGGGACTTACCACATGCAGAAGAATCATATTTTCATTAACTCACAATGGCAATGAATCAACAAAGAGAAAAGAGAAGAAAAGATTAAAGGGCTAATATAAAGAAAGATTCCTCAAAGTCCCTTGCACAGCAAGGAGATCAAACCAGTTCATCCTAAAGGAAATCAACCCTGAAAATGCATCGGAAGAACTGATGCTGAAGCTGAAACTCCAATACTTTGGCCATCTGATGTGAAGAGCCGACCTATTGGGAAAGACCCTGATGCTGGGAAAGATTGAGGGCAGGAGGAGAAGGGGGTGACAGAGGATGTGATGGTTGGATGGCATCACTGATTCAATAGACATGAATTTGAATAAGCTCCAGGAGATAGTGAAGGAGAGGGGAGTCTGGCATGCTGCAGTCCATGGGGTTGCAGAGTTAGACATGACTTAGAAACAGAACAACAATAAACAGCTCATACAGCTCAGCATCAGGAAAACGAACAGCCCAATCAAAAAATGGGCAAAAGACTTAGACATTTCTCCAAAGGAGACATACAGAAGAGCAGCTTTGAAACATATACACCACCATATGTAAAATAATTAGCCAGTGGGAATTTGCTATATGACACAGGGAGCTCAAATCTGTTGCTCTGTGACAACATGGGGGTTGGGGGGATGATGGGGTGGGAGGTGGGAGAGAAGTTCAGGAGGGAGGAAACGTGTACCTATGGCTGATTCATGCTGATATATGGCAGAAACCAACACAACATTGTAAAACAATTATCCTCCAATTAAAATAAAATAGAAAAGATTAAAGGGCTAATCCCAAAGTTCAGAAGACTCTGGGACCCGAGCAAAATAGTAATGAAAACTGCATAGTAAGTTTGTCATGAACATAACTGGAGGAGCAGAAACCAACCCAAACAATATGAAAGAAAGATGATAAAAGAAAAGGAAGGCAGAGGAACGTCCCTGGCAGTCCAGTAGTTAGGTAAGACTTCACCTTCCAATGCAGGGGGTTCAGGTTTTATCTGTGATCAGGGAACTAAGATCCCATATGCCTTGGGCAAAAAAAAAAAAAAAACGTAAAATGAAAACAATGCTGTGACAAATTCAATAAAGACATAAAAAATATCTTTTTAAAGAAGATACAAAAAGAAGGCAGAACTGGAACTGGTAAACACCAGTTAGAAATGAAAATAAAAAGTAATTGCTAGATGAACACATTTAGCAGCCAAATCTGAGGTTTTTATTTTCCATCCCAAGAAGAAAAAAGAGGGGAAATTAGGAAAATGGTCTAAGAATACATTTTCTAATTCTCCACCACAAAAGGATATGAGAGGGGGATGAAGCTGAATTATTTCCTTGGGGGCCTATTCTAGGATCAAATTAGTTTCACTGTCAGGAAATGTATGAATCTGAATATATAGAGACTTCAGACTTTATCTGGGAAAAGTCACCAACAAAGTACTAGCTCCCCTGGTGGTTCCGGTCTTTCTGAACAGCCGGTCCAGTGCCCGAATGAAAACTTTCGTAAAACAGGAAGCTCCAGAGCCTGTAAACCGAGCTGACCACTGGCAAAACCCCTTGCTGGCATTTTTAGCCCTTCAGCTGCCACCTCTGTCAGTGTAGAGTCCAAGTGAAAAAGAATGACATGCTGTGTTTCTAGAGCTGACCTTGTTGGCAGGCTGTGAGCAAATAAAAAGTACAGTGAAACAAAACAGGAGGGCTGTGTTTCCTCGACTGACAGTCATCACTGCCTCTTTGTCACTGGTTCTGAGACTCCAGGTAGGGCTTTCCAGGCTGCCCTTGCAGACGCTGAAAATTCCATAGGTTTTCTTTAGGAAAGCCAAGACCAGGAGAGGTGCGTGCAGCACATCCCAAACCGAGGAGTTACCAGTCAGGGTTCTCGGAGTCCTTAATCAATAGAAATGGCTAAGAGGCAAGAGGAGAAGTTCTGACAAGCCTTTATCAAGACACACCCTGCAGCACCAGCGAGGGGAAAGCAAGCAACAGGTGCTCCTGCTTGCTCCCTGAGTGGGGTGAGAGTGGGGGCGGATCAGGTTGGCCCGAAGGAGTGGCTTAGGTGGTCTGAGTGGTGTTGTGTGCAGAGATCACGGGGCGATCCTCTGCTTTTGTTCCCAACAGCTCACATGCAGCAGTTGAGTTTTGACGCTTTGTATTTTATTGTCCATTATTTGCCCCATCTGCTTATGCACCGGGCTTCCCTGGAGGCTCACTGGTAAAGAATCTGCCTGCAATGCAGGAGATGTGGGTTCAATCCCTGGGTCGGGAAGATCCCCTGGAGAAGGAAATGGCAACCCACTCTGGTATTCTTGCCTGGAAGATCCCACGGACAGAGGAGCCTACAGGTGACTGGGAGCTGCAGTCTATCCAGGTCCCAAGGAGCTGGACACAACCTAGCGAGTGACCACCATGCGCATGCATGTGGTCATTTGTAGTCCATTATAGCTTCTTTGTGGGGCTTCCCAGGTGTCGCAGTGGATAAAGAACCTGCCTGCAGTGCAGGAGACACAGGAGATATGGGTTCGATTCCTAGGTGGGGAAGATCCCCTGGAGGAGGGCACAGCAACCCACTCCAGTATTCTTGCCTGAAGAATCACATGGACAGAGGAGCCTGGCGGGCTACAGCTCATGCGGGTGCAAAGAGTTGGAGATGACCGAGGTGACTGTGCACGCAGGCATAGCTTCTTCGTAATCCATTGCTCAAGGAGACATTCCTTCCGGTGCAAGCATTGCAGCAAAGGGTCCCAGGTTTCAGCCTGTCTCAGGGGGAGGGTACCTCAGGGACTGTGGAGGCAGGGCCCAGCCTGGCTACCCTGAACACCCTGAAGAGACTGAAGATGAAGCAAGCTCCTGTCCTTTGATTCAGCAAGTATACAGCCTGGTGGAAGAGGCTGACTCTGCACAGGCAAGAGGTAAGAACATTTAAAGAATTAGCAAAAAAGGCATGAAATCTAAATACATTGACATGGAAGTCTTCCAATATATTGCTCAACACACAAAAGCAAGTGGCAAAATCATACTTCCAGGATGTCACCATGTATGTAAACAACTGTCACCCCACAGGACAGTCTATATGTTTCCTCTTGTTATGCTGACATGTATCTAAATGCATAAGGGTACCACGCATGTGAACAACCCTCACCTCACAGAATGAGGCTGTATGTTTTCTGCAGTTACATAATCAGGGACTCTGGAAAATGTGATAACATTTTCTGTGGAGGGGGTTAGCATCATAGGTGATGATCAAAGCAGACTTTAACCTGATCCATAATGTTTAAGGGCTTCCCAGGTGGTGCTAGTGGTAAAAAGAACCCACTTGCCAATGCAGGAGATGAGAGAGACCTGGGTTCAATCCCTTGGTTGGGAAGATTCCCCTGGAGAAGGCAAAAGCAATCTGCCCCAGTATTATTGCCTGGAGAAATCCCATGGACAGAGGAGCCTGGGAGCTATGATCACAAGGATGTGACTGAAGTGACTTAGCACGCATATAATGTTTACATTTTTACAAGGAATACCTATTAATAGATCACCTGGTATAAGCATTAATTTTTTAATAGATCTACCAAGCATATGTCTAGCTCATGGTGACACAGTGGGTCCAGCCACAGCTGGCTGCAAGGGTCTTCCTGTCACTGATGTGCATGGCTGGGGGCAGGGGAGGGGCAGCCCACACCACCGAGACCTGGAAAGGCCACCAGCTCCTCTGGTTCAGACTCCGTTTGCTTCCTCCCTCCTGTGCTTCTCTGTGTCCCTGAAACAGTCTTCTCTTTGGCTGGCAATCAGTACAGGGGCTTTGAGAGCGTCCATGCCTCAGTCCCTTCTCCAGACCCTGCTTGCATCCCCACAAATAAAGCTTAGGCCTGCTGACTTGACTCAGCACTGGGAGACGGAGGACGTCCAAGGACCAGCCATCCAGGATGGGATGCGGGGGACACGAGCAAAGGAGGAGAGGCTGCCATAGTTTGGGTTCAGCTGAACAACCACAGCGGCAAATGCTTTCCACCTCCCCTCCACCCCTCACCCCCGTACACAGACACCCTGCCTCAAGTGCCCCACCAGAGGGTAGTTCCACATACTGTCTGTTTCTGTGTTCATGAATTTCAGGTTGAAAAGCAGGTCAATAATGAAAGCTAAAGTCTGGGATCTGAAGGTCCTGGTGAATCTGAAGTATATGTGACTTTCTGATGAAGGCGGACCCCTGCTTTTCTCTAGTGACTTCGCCCCGTGTGTTCACCCAGCCCTTAGAGCCTGGTATGCTGCAGTCCATGGGGTCACAAAGAATCAGACGTGATTTAGCAGCTGAATAACAACACAGAGCCATGCAGTTGGCCCAGGCTCCTGAGGCAGAAAAGTGTTCTAAGCAGCCAAACAAGGGAAAGAGGTAGGGAGAGGGCCGGAGGTGGCCACCTCCCCCACATTCCCCTAGGCTCTGTTGCCTTATGGAAGGGATCTGGAAATGTCCAAGAGCTCCTAGTAATAACAGCAGATAATATTCACTGTCCTGGGTGCTAGTGATATAATGAGAAACAAAAGACAAACCCCTGCTTCATATTCCAGCGGGGTGTAAGGGTACACGCAAGTAACCGAATAAACAAGGTAAATTCAGACAGGGATAAGCTTTACACTAGAATATTAGTCAATGGTGTTAATTGAAGCATCTTTTATAACAGAAGGCTTCACTCATAGCTCAGTTGGTAAAGAATCCACCTGCAATGCAGGAAACCCCAGTTCGATTCCTGGGTAGGCAAGATCTACTGGAGAAGGGAAAGGCTACCCACTCCAGTATTCCTGGGCTTCCCCTGTGGCTCAGCTAGTAAAGAATCCACCTGCAATGCGGGAGACCTGGGTTCAATCCCTGGGTTGGGAAGATCCCCTGGAGCAGGGAAAGGCTACCCAATCCAGTTTTCTGTCCTGGAGAATTCCATGGACTATACAGTCCATGGGGTCGCAAAGAGTCAGACACAACTGAGCGACTTTCACTTTCACTTCACTTATAACAGAAACTTAGGTGTCTACAAATATGCAACTGGTTATATAATTCATTCCATTCAATGGACTATGTGAAAATATTATAAAGAACAAAGTGGAACTCTAAATATTCATAGAAAAAGAAGTCCAGGAAATATCACAGGTGAAGAAAACAGATTATAGGAAATATATGTGTATATTTTCAACACCACTAAGCAACTAATTTAATTCCGACACCCTCTATTAGGAGATGGAAACAGGTTAAGGGTTCAGTCCCAGACGACTGCCTCCCACCTTCAGCTGCTAGTCAGAAGTCCAGGTGGTCACTTCCAACGTACCAGCTATAGGTTGGAGGTCCCCCTGATCCCTCCTCGGGTTCAACTGATTTGCTGAAGTAGCTGAAGAACTCCGATAAACATTTACTTACATTTAAAATGTCCTCTGGAGAAGGAAACGGCAACCCACTCCAGTATTCTTGCCTGGGAAATCCCATGGACAGAGGAGCCTGGCAGGCTACAGTCCATGGGGTTGCAAAATAGTTGGACATGAGTTAGCAACTAAACAATGATAATATTAATATAATAATTTATATTATCATAAAGGATTCTGATGAGTGGCCACAGGGAGCAATACAATATATAGAGTGAGATATATGGGAAGGGTGGTGAGGCTTCCAGACTCTCTGAGCAACCATTCTTCCAGCATCTGCCTGTGTTCGCCAACCTGTAAGTTCTCCAAATCCCATCCTTTTGTGATTTTCTGAAGGCTTTATTATGTAGTCTGGACTGATTAAATCACTGGTCATTGGTGTTTGATTCAACCTCCAGCCGCTCCCCACTCCTCCAACGGAGGTCAGGGGATGGGCCTAAAACATCCAGCCCGCTAATCTTGTGGTTGGTTCCCTTGGCAACCAGCCCCTACACTTAGGTACTTTCTGAAAGTCCCCTCTTTAGTGTAAACTCAGATGTAGTTGAAAGGAGTTTGTTATGAACATTAAGATACCTTTATTGCTCTTATCAGTTTGGGAAATCCTAGGGCTTTAGGGGTTCTGGGTCCAAAATGGGGACAAAGACCAAATATACACTTCTTAGTAAAAGTCACAATATCATATGTGTATACAATTATCCTATTTAGTTTATATTCACATCTGTCATGTGTGTTTAATGACTAATAGAACTGGGGAAACAGGTGGACACCCCTGAGGGAAGAAGGTGTCTCTGATGACAGCTAGGTCACAAAAGTTTCCACACTTACTGGCTCCCAGCGGCATCAGGGCTGAAGGTTGAAGTCTCCAGGGCGGTGCTGGCTGTGCGAGGCTGCTGGCTGGTAGGGCGGCCCCAATGAAATGCCCCACTTTGGCTCCCTGACTCCTCCCTCCACTGGGGAGCAACCCTTTCCTCCGTTCTACACCTAGACTGAGTATCTTGAGGTCACCACTGTACCTCTGTCCATCTCACACATGTGGCCCTCACCCCGTATCTACCCAAGCTACTCACCACAGGCAAGGACCAGGCCAGAGCCAGGATGAGGTCTCCAAGGCAATTGGGATGGCAAACCATCCCTCACCACCCAGACACCACCGGTTGTTGCCTTGTGGTTGCAGGAAAAAAAAAAATAGTTATTTTAAAGGAGTGAGATTTTGGTGAGGGTTAATAACAGGGAAACTTTGACTTTCTGCTTCAGGCACTGTATTGTCTGATTTCAAAATGAGCATATGCTATCTCCTACCCACCTGCAAGATTGGTGAGGGGGCGCTCCAGTTGGTAAGAAACAATAGCCAGTTTTGCTAACTTATATTACCTGTTTAACTACTTTGGCATTTCAGGTAAATAAAGATATATTGTATTTTAAGATATACATGAATACAAAAATAAGCAGCTTTATGAATTTCATTATCTTCAATATTATTCTAGCACTTTCCAAATCGCTATAGCTATTACTAAGTCACTTCAGTTGTGTCCAACTCTGTGTGACCCCATAGAAGGCAGCCCACCAGGCTCCCCGTCCCTGGGATCCTCTTCAGTTCAGTTCAGTTCAGTTGCTCAGTCGTGTCTGACTCTTTGCGACCCCATGAATCGCAGCACGCCAGGCCTCCCTGTCCATCACCAACTCCCGGAGTTCACCCAGACTCGCGTCCATCGAGTCCGTGATGCCATCCAGCCATCTCATCCTTGGTCGTCCCCTTCTCCTCCTGCCCCCAATCCCTCCCAGCATCAGAGTCTTTTCCAATGAGTCAACGCTTCTCATGAGGTGGCCAAAGTACTGGAGTTTCAGCTTTAGCATCATTCCCCTTCAAAGAAATCCCAGGGTTGGTCTCCTTCAGAATGGGATCCTCTACTCACCATATATATATTTATTTTTTTCCAATTTTGTAAAAGACACAATATGCTTGTTTCTACATGCATAAAAATTCCCAATAGTGTATAAATTTTAATGCATTCCATGTGTAATATTACTGTATAAAATATACAGTTGGTTGGTTTTACTTCCTACTGTAACTTGTTTTAGAACTTGACTTGAGTGATCCATGTCTTTGGATAGAGATTATTAGAAATAACTGGCATGTTTTAGTCCTATCCTGAATTCAAAATTAAATATTTCAAGATGGCTTTGGTCAGCCAAGCCTGATGGCTGGTATGCAGACATGAGCAAATCACTAAGAAAAACAATTAAAACCCTGACTTTGGATATTCAGCTTGGAGACCAGAGTATCTGTTGAATGTATTAACCATGACTCATAACCACATGAGTTAAATATATTGAGGAATTAAATGTTTAGCTCATAGTTCGGCTTGTGCTGAGGTCTAGAATTACTGTAACACCAACAGAAAATTGGAATTGAAATAGATACACTGGACTCGACTCCTAACTTCCAGGCCAAGAGTTTGCTAATAATGCACCCTCTTGGCCTGACCTTGGAGGGGAGCCTCCCTATCTCCCTCTGCCTTCTGTTTCCCAGGATTCTGTCAGGCAGGAGGGGGAAAAGTTCTTTGCAGCAGCCCATGGTATAACTTGGATTCTTGCTCCTCATGCAAAGTCCAAAAACCTCAGAACAGAAGGAGTCCTGGTGACAAATTATAAGGAGAGGGAAATCTTGTACTTTTTCACCATTGTTGGGGAATCGCCTGGAGCCCCCCAGGGTGTGCGTCTGGGCCCCCTTAGCTGGTGGAGGCAGCTCACTGGCACACTCATCAGCTGGCACACTGTCATCTGCTCTCAGCACATTCCTGGCCTTGGGGGTCATCCCTCTGCAGAGGGAACACCCCAGAGTTCACCCTAGGGCCAAATCCTGCTCTCTGGAAAAGCGCTGATACACTCACTCATTATTGTTGTTTAGTCACTAAGTCGTCTCTGACTCTGAGACCCCATGGACTGTAGCCTACCTGGCTCTTCTGTCCATGGGATTCTCCGGGCAAGAATACTGGAGTGGGTTGCCATTTCCTTCTCCAGGGGATCTTCCTGACCCAGGGATCAAACCCAGGTCTCCTGCATTGCTGGCAGATTCTTTACAGCTGAGCCACCAGGGAAGCCCCATGCTCATTCAGCCTAAATTATAAATGTTGATGGGGAGTAATCTCTGATAAATGGATAAACAAACCATGCAGTTTTGCTCAATGATAAGAAGAAGCAAACTACTGAGTTTTTAATAATAGGTGGATCTCAAAAATATGCTCAGTAAAGGCAGCCAGAGCCAAGAGCACACAAAGAGCACACTGTCTGAAGGGGGTGAGAATGAGGCTAAGCCTGCTAAGGCATCAAGTGTTGTGCTACAGGCATTTCTAGCATCTCCCTGCACACGTGTGGGGTGTGCCCTCTACTCAGGCTTTATCCGAAGCTCAGAGGAGAAGGGAAGTCATCTTTAACATCCTGTTTTACATAGCTGTAGGCTTCCCTGGTGGCTTAGATGGTAAAGAATCCGCCTGCAATGCAGGAGACCTGGGTTCAATTCCTGGGTTGGGAAGATCCCCTGGAGAAGAGAATGGCAATCCACTCCCGTATTCTTGCCTGGGAAATCCCATGGACAGAGGAGCCGGGTGGACTACAGTCCATCCGGTCGCAAAGAGTCGGACACGACTTAGCGACTAAATCACAACCACATACGTACTTGCATCTTCAACCAGAAGCTGTTGGCCACCAACCCAGCATTCATTCCTCCACCCATTTTCATTACCAACTACCCCTCCTTACTCACACAGCAGTCCTATTCTACTTGGAGATTCTTCTTGAAGTGCTGAAGTCTGTGGTTATCAACTTCCCCTTGTTAAAGATTATTTTAACCACCCCAGTCTTCTGGTCAGTGAGGTGTAAAAGGGCTGGAAACTACTGGAAAATATTCTCTTCCTCCTAAAAAGGGGATATCACAAGAGTATGTCCTTTTCTTCCTCTTGACATCGTTGCATCCAGCAGGGACGCTTGGACCAGCTGTCTCCCCTCGGTGAGTAATGACATGAAGACAAAGCCAAAATCCTATGAGTAGAAGAACAGAAAGATGGAAAAAACCTGAACCCTTGATGATGTGGTTGAGTCACATGAAACAGCCCTCGCAAAAGAAATTTCCTTATTAAGCCACACAATTTTCTGTTACTTGCTGCTAAAAGCATCTTAACTGATGTAAGAGTCAACTCCCTGGGGGTGATACATAGCCCCCAACATAGAGTGCATGTCACATGAAAGACGTTCAATAAATGTTTATTGAAATATTATAAGAATATATATGTCAGACCTCTGATGATCTCCACTGGGGTTATGTCATTCCACCCAGTACGACTCAGTTTGAGCTTGTTTATACTGCAGAATGAGTTGCAAAGTAAGAGGACATGCAGGGTTTATGTGGAGTGAGCTCATCTGGGCATCAGCGACAATCAGGAGTCAGCGGAGAAGGCAGCAGTAACCAGCTGTCTGGGAGGATGTGGTTTACGTCCAAAGGGATTTCGACCTTCAGTATGAAATCCTGGGAAATTCTGCTATAAACATGGTGGACTGATGGCAGAGCAGAATAATTAGTGATAAGCTGAAAGCTTATCCTAGCCTGAGGTCTGGTAAGAACAAACAAAATAGATACAGAGCCTTTAGATGAGAGATTTAAAGCTTTTGGCTCTGCCCTACATTCCTGTGCTCTTTTCTACATTCTTAGAGAAGTGCGGCTCCACTCCATACAGATCTGTTTTGCCTATTGCTATAGCCAAAGTGATTTTTGCAGTGGAGGAAATGGCAAATCTAGGAAGCCTTTGTTCAAACAATGACCTAGAGCCATAATTTCATGGGGACCTTAATCAACACTGTAGTAGTCTACCTAATTTAAAAAAAAAAAAAAATAGACTTTTTAAAGAACAGTTTTAAGTTCACAGCAAAGTGGAACAGAAGGTACAGAGGTTTCCTGTATACCACCTGCCCCACACATGTATAGGTTTTCCCATTGCCACTGTCACTCGCCAGAACGGTACATTTGTTACAACTAGTGAACCTACATGGTTGCACCATTGCCACTCAAGACCCATACTTCAATTTAGGGTCCATTCTTGGTGTTGTACATTTTATGGGTTTTAACAAATAATGTCATGTATCCACCATTTTAGTATTATACAGAATAGTTTCACTGCCCCTGCTCAATCCTCTGTGCTTGGCCTATTCACCCTTCCCTCCTTCTCTAACCCTGCCATTCCTGGAAACCACAGATCTTTTTACTGTTTCCGTAATTTTGCCTTTTCTGGAATGTTATTTTCTTGGAATCACCCACTGAAGAGCATCATGGGTGCTTCTAAGTTTTGGAAATTATGAATAAACTGTTATAAGTATCTATGTACAGGACTTTGTATGGACATCAAGCTTCAACTCATTTAAATTTGTATAAATACCAAGGAGCATGATTGCTTGATCATACGCTAAGACTCTATTTAGTTTTCTAAGAAAAAAACTTTATCTTCCAAAATGACTGAACTATTTTGCATTTCCATCAGTAATGCATGAGAGTCCTAAGGCTCATCATCCTCATAAACACTTGGTGTTGTCAGTGTTCTGGATTTTGACAATTTTAATAAGTATGTAGTGGTCTCTTACTGTTGTTTTAGTCTGCAGTTCTCTGATGACATAAGATGTGAGCATCTTTTCATACACTTATTTGTGTTCTATACAGCTTTGGTAAGAATCTTTTGCCCATTTAAAATCTTCCCCCCAGTTTAAAATTGGGATATTTGTTTTCTCATTGTTGGGCCAAATTTTAAATGTTACTTTGGTGACAGATTTCCAAACAAACTGACCCTCATCCACCTATTTTGCTTACTCTGCAACTCATAGGAAGGCAAAGTTAGAATTTCAGATTGGTATAATACACACTATTTAACATCGACTATGTGCCCACACACATTGTTTTAAGTACTGTGGAAGATAAAAGTACATGTCAGATACAGTCCTTGCCATCTTGGCATTCTTTAGGGGAACCAAAAATATGGAAACTAAAATAACTAGACAACACTGAAGGGTATAAAAGACTAATTGCCAAATGTGTGTTATCCCCTCTAAGTACTTACTGTGGAATTTTTTATCTAATTAAAAATCAAAATTTCTATCTACCTACATTTAAAATATATTTTATGAAAGGTGGTGATCAATTGGGATGGTATTTTACTGAGAACTATTACTCTATAAACTTATAAACTGCATATACATATCATTTTTACTGGTGTACGGAACTACAAGAAAACAGAATAGAAGAAGGAATGAAGCAATCATCTGATACCTCTTTCAGGCAGATAAATTGGTGGAGAAATTCTATAAAGTGGAAAAAACATCATAAGGATTCATAGTTTCTTCTTGGGTTTGGAAATTAAAACCACATCATCAGTGTGGGGGAAAAAAGACTAGTGTGGAAACAATCAACCAGTGAGCCACAGTATAATGGTAATTATTATAGCAGAAGCATGATAACCATCTTTGATAGCAATTTGGAAACCAATGCCTCATAACTGAGTTTCTACCAATGGACCAGCCCTTCCGGAACATGGAGACTGTAATGAGCCAAAGAAAGAATACAAGCATCAGGAAAGGGCCTAAGTTTCACCTGAGGCTTTATCAAGAGACAGCAAAATCCCTGTGGAAAAAGAATTGACCAAAAAATTCTCACTCGTTGGTGACATTTACCAGATTTACACAGGCTCTTTGGAAAGTAGCCCCCCAACCCTGCCCCCGCCAATGCTTACCCTAGGAAGAAAAAGCACATTCCATTGAGATTAGAATTGCTGTGGAGGCGGAAAGTAAATATTACAAACAAGACACTGAGTAAGCAGAGCAAGCTTCTTGGACTTTGCATAAAACACTCATAAAAATGGATCTTCTCAGGAACTTTCCATTGCAACCACATTGAGATGATGCTATTTCCCTAAAAATAGAACTGGTTTTCTGATTAGCTGGAGCTACTCCACATCCAAGGTCAGGAGGGGTGGCCATGAGGAGATACCCCTCGTCCAAGGTAAGGAGCAGTGGCTATGCTCTGCTGGAGCAGCCGTGAAGAGATACCCCACGTCTAACGTAAGAGAAACCCAAGTAAGACGGTAGGTGTTGTGAGAGGGCATCAGAGAGCAGACACACTGAAACCATACTCACAGAAAACTAGTCAAACTAATCACATGGACCACAGCCTTGTCTAACTCAATGAAACTAAGCCATGCCATGTAGGGCCACCCAAGATGGGCGGGTCATGGTGGGGAGGTCTGACAGAATGTGGTCCACTGGAGAAGGAAAGGGCAAACCACTTCAGTATTCTTGCCTTGAGAACCCCATGAACAGTATGAAAAGGCAAAATGATAGCATACTGAAAGGGGAACTCCCCAGGTCAGTAAGTGCCCAGTATACTACTGGAGATCAGTGGAGAAATAACTCCAGAAAGAATGAAGGGATGGACCCAAAGCAAAAACAATACCCAGTTGTGGATGTGACTGGGGATAGAAGCAAGGTCCGATGCTGTAAAGAGCAATATTGCATAGGAACCTGGAATGTTAGGTCCATGAATCAAGGCCACTTGGAAGTGATCAAACAGGAGATGGCAAGAGTGAACATTGACATTCTAGGAATCAGCAAACTAAAATGGACTGGAATGGGTGAATTTAACTCAGATGACCATTATATCTACTACTGTGGGCAGGAATCCCTTAGAAGAAATTGGAGAAGCCATCATGGTCAACAAAAGAGTCTGAAATGCAGTACTTGTATGCAGTCTCGAAAATGACAGAATGATCTCTGTTCATCTCCAAGGTAAACCATTCAATATCACAGTTATCCAAGTCTATGCCCCAATCAGTAACACTGAAGAAGCTGAAGTTGAACGGTTCTGTGAAGACCTACAAAACCTTTTAGAACTAACACCCAAAAAAGACATCCTTTTCATTAGAGGGGACTGGAATGCAAAAGTAGGAAGTCAAGAAACACCTGGAGTAACAGACATATTTGGCCTTGGAATGCAGAATGAAGCAGGGCAAAGGCTAATAGAGTTTTGCCAAGAGAACACACTGGTCATAGCAAACACCCTCTTCCAACAACACAAGAGAAGACTCTACACATGGACATCACCAGATGGTCAACACCAAAAGCAGATTGATTATATTCTTTGCAGCCAAAGATGGAGAAGCTCTATACAGTCAGCCAAAACAAGACCAGGAGCTGACTGTGGCTCAGATCATGAACTCCTTATTGCCAAATTCAGACTTAAATTGAAGAAAGTATGGAAAACCACTAGACCATTCAGGTATGACCTAAATCAAATCCTTTATGATTATACAGTGGAAGTGAGAAATAGATTTAAGGGATTAGATCTGATAGATAAGAGTGCCTGATGAACTATGGACGGAGGTTCGTGACATTGTACAGGAGACAGGGATCAAGACTATCCCCCCCAAAAAGGAATGCAAAAGAGTAAAATGGCTGTCTGGGGAGGCCTTACAAATAGCTGTGAAAAGAAGAGAAGTGAAAANTAGAACTGGACATGGAACAACAGACTGGTTCCAAATAGGAAAAGGAGTACGTCAAGGCTGTATATTGTCACCCTGCTTATTAAACTTCTATGCAGAGTACATCATGAGAAACGCTCGGCAGGAAGAAGCATAAGCTGGAATCAAGATTGCTGGGAGAAATATCAAGAACCTCAGATATGCAGATGACACCACCCTTATGGCAGAAAGTGAAAAGGAGCTAAAAAGCCTCTTGATGAAAGTGAAAGAGGAGAGCGAAAAAG
>SJYQ01001102.1:152871-170006 GCA_006410935.1 Redunca redunca | reverse complement strand
GTCATGTATGGATGTGAGAGTTGGACTGTGAAGAAGGCTGAGTGCTGAAGAATTGATGCTTTTGAACTGTGGTGTTGGAGAAGACTCTTGAGAGTCCCTTGGACTGCAAGGAGATCCAACCAGTCCATTCTGAAGGAGATCAACCCTGGGATTTCTTTGGAAGGAATGATGCTATAGCTGAAACTCCAGTACTTTGGCCACCTCATGAGAAGAGTTGATTCATTGGAAAAGACTCTGATGCTGGGAGGGATTGGGGGCAGGAGGAGAAGGGGACGACAGAGGATGAGATGGCTGGATGGCATCACGGACTCGATGGAACTCTGGGAGATGGTGATGAACAGGGAGGCCTGGCGTGCTGTGATTCATGGGGTCGCAAAGAGTCAGACACAACTGAGCGACTGAACTGAACTGAACTGAACTGGCTGACCCCAACCTCTAGTGTGATTAGAATACTTTTTTTTGTTGTGGACCATTTTTAAAGTCTTTTTTGACATTTTTGCACCATTGCTTCTGTTTTATGTTTTGGTTTATTGGCCATGAGGCATGTGGGATCCCAGCTTCCTGACCAGGGACTGAACCCTCACCCGATGCATTGGAAGGAAAGTCCCAACCACCGGTGCACCAGGGAAGTCCCTGGAATACTTTCATTGGCCTTTCTGACCTTGCCATCCACCAGGCTGGTTGCTTCTTATAAGTGTAACAGGACCCTATCGGGCTTTCCCTAGGTGGGCCCTTCTCCCAAATCCTCTGCTCTAGCTCCTCTCTGAAGTACCCAGATAATAATATATGAAGCATATTTCCAGAGTTTTTCAGATGCTAAAAACCACCACCCCCAGACCTACTGTCACCTAAGGACTGTGTGGAGGTGTAGATTCCCTTTGCAACAGCAGCAAGATACATAACAGCCAGAATGAGAAATATATAAGATCTATATAAAGAAAATTTTTACCTATGCATAAATGAGGATTTGGAAAAACAGGGGCTATATTATGTCTCTAAATGGGAAGATTAAACATTTTAAAGATGTCACTCTTAAAGGAGTTTTTATGACAGATAAGAAATGCATTAATAGTTCAATAGAAAAGTATTTAAACAGAAAATATGTAGACACTTGGAAATCTTTGGGAAGGATCACTCCGGAAATAGCACCTAGGACTCTGAACTAATCCATAATCCCCGACTGGAACTAAAACCTATTAAGTTAGAATGGGTCTAAGTTTTAAACCAAGAAAACTCAAATTTCAGAGGTAGTAAGATAAATGACCTTGCAAACCCATGGAGTTATAGGATCTGGGAGATCAGATATGTGAGAGCCCTTTGTATGCTGTAAAGCACTTATACATTATTATATGTTATCTTTGAAAAATAGACAATGATATCT
The DNA here is from genome assembly GCA_006410935.1 of Redunca redunca. Lineage (NCBI taxonomy): Eukaryota > Metazoa > Chordata > Mammalia > Artiodactyla > Bovidae > Redunca > Redunca redunca. The sequence continues at coordinate 168,625 of SJYQ01001102.1, read as the reverse complement.
GGTTTACTTGTCTTACCGTGTAACTTAATTAGCTATGTGAATGTGTAGATTAAAAAAGCATAGATATTGGGACTTCCCTGGTGGTCCAGCGGTTACGTCTTCACCTTCCAGTGCAAGGGGTGTGGGTTTGGTCCCTAGTCAGGAAGCTAAGATCCACATGCCTCATGGCCAAAAAAACCAAAACATAAAATAGAAGCAATATTGTAAGAAGTTCAATAAAGACTTTAAAAATGATCCACATCCCAAAAACATCTTTAGAAAAAAATGCATGGATGTTAATACAGTATTAGCTAATTGCTGAAACCCCAGTCTTGACCTCAGATTTACACAGAGAGGGGCCATCTGAAGTCACTGGGTGGTAGTGACAGCAGTAAGAATTGTGCTTGAATAGAAGACAGATTCTCTGGTGTTGCCCACCTCTCCTCTCCAGCCTGTGGACTGCTGCCACCACACTGGTTTGGCTACATAAGGGCATCAGCTTTACACAGGGCTGGTTTCATAGGTAAACAACCCATGTGGTTGCATTGAGAAAGATCCCATGCCTAGTGGATTGCTCTGTTACCACTATCTCGAAATTCTTAATAATTTTTTAACAAAGGACCCTGCATTTTTAGTTTGTACTGGGCCCCACATAGGCAGCCAGTCCTGGCTTTAGAATCCATTTGAATGTTTGCTTCTTCCGACAAACAGGAATGGAACTTACCTGAGATTAGTCACTGGCCCAAGATGAGCAATCCTAGAACTGCCCTGAACTGCTCCTCTGCTAGACTGTTCCTTCTCATTAACATCCATCTGTTGAGCCCACCATAACTTCCCAGAATCTGGCTGGGTATGTAAAGAGAACCCTGCTGCTGAATTTGACCTCAGTAGCATCACCATTCTGTTGGAAACATACACGTTGTTATTATTGGTATACCAACATTTCTGTCCTGCCTAACTCCAGCCAGAGGTGCGGAAAGTTGCTCATACTCCAGCCTGACCCTAGCTGGTGGGTGACCAGGGTATCTGAGGATGCTTTCTTCCAGAATGCACAAAGGAGGACAGAAGAGGTTAGAAAAAGATAATTATCAATGAGAAGTCAACAGTGACTTCTACCACTGAATGTTGCTTAGCCTCCTGAACCTCAGTTTTCTCATCTGTGAATGGAGCAAGCAGTTGTTCTCTTGCCAAGTTGTGTCCAACTCTTCGTGACCTCAAGGACTGCAGCACGTCAGGCTTCTCTGTCCCTCACCATTTCCCTGAGCTTGCCCTAGTTCATGTCTGTTGAATCAGTGATGCCATCCAACCATCTCATCCTCTGTCACCCTCTTCCCCTACTTTTAATCTTTCCCAGCATCAGGGTCTTTCCATTTCCACAGGATTGCCAAGAGGACAGAGTGTGTGTGTGAAAGACTATTTGGTTCCTGGAGTTTTGCAAGTTTTACCACTCATTATGAAGCTGCTGCTGCTACTAAGTCACTTCAGCGTTGTCCGACTCTGTGTGACCCCATAGACGGCAGCCCACCAGGCTCCCCCGTCCCTGGGATTCTCCAGGCAAGAACACTGGAGTGGGTGGCCATTTCCTTCTCCAATCGTTATGAAGCAGGGGTTCTTAATTTTTGAGTCATGGGTCCCTGGGATGATGTGTTCAGAGGTGGGAGGATAAATGCTTTGAATCCGATGATACCTATGATTCCTTCGCATCTCCCTTATCCCCCCACCCCCGCCCCAAAATGTCATCTACTAAAAAAGAACTTGTCCAAGGTGCCAGGGTTTGATCCAGGTGTTCCTGGACCCAATGTCTCTACAATGTTCAGTTAAGGCGTGCCATCTCCACGCTGTCCTCAAAGCCTCCACCTGTGTGGTTCGCCGACCTCGGCAACACCGCCCCTGACCCCCACCTCCCCTGGCTCCGGCCGCAACTGATCCACGCGGTCTGCACAGCCCCGCGAGGGTCCCGGCGGGCGGGGCGGCTGCAGGACTGGGCGGGCTCGGCTGTCGGCCCGCCCCACTTCGGGATCGGGGTGGGGGCTCCGACCTATTACTGGATGGAAACTCTGGTGTCCGGAGGGGCGGGAGGGAGAGGGGGGAGAGAGGGAAGCGTGCGAGTGAAAGGCGCATTCATGCAACCGGCGGCGGTGGCCTCGGAGCGCGGCGGGGCCAGACTGTGATCGCGTCGTCCGGGCTCCCGGGTCTCTCCTCTCCAGCTCCGTGCGTCCCGGGGCCGCCGTGCGCCATGCGCCCCCAGGGCCCCGCCGCCTCCCCGCGGCGACTCCTCAGCCTCCTGCTGCTCCTGCTGCTGCAGCTGCGGGCGCCGTCGAGCGCCTCCGAGAACCCCAAAGGGAAGCAAAAGGCTCTGCTCCGGCAGAGGGAGGTGGTGGACCTGGTGAGTCGGGTGGAGGGGACAGAGCCGCGGAGCAGGGCCAGGGAAGGGGGTGGGGGTCTTGCGTGCCCCTGGGGGGTCCCGCTTTGTCTGAGTCTGCGGGTAAGAAAGGACCTGGGCTCTGCGGATGCTGGAATCCTGGAACTCGCAAGGGAGACTGATCTGAGAGGGCCATCGTGGACCACAGATGCGCCGTGGGTTGGGTGGGATGCCGGGAGTACAAGGAGTCGCCCAATAATTTCTGACCTCTGCGCCGCACTCTCCCCCCTCGTCCCCCGCCCCCAGGGACGGAGAGGGTTTGGGCTGCAAAGAGAGTAGAATAAGGAGCTTGGGAGGCTAGAACGTAGGCCAAGGAGCTGTCAGCGAGACCCTGGATTCGCTAATCCCCTGGGTGGGCCTGGGCCAGGGACTTGCAACGTGTCCTTTGTTGGGGCTGGTGGCCATGTCTGCCAGCGGGATAGAATAACAACCCTCGCCCAGTATCGGTCCAACTCTTTGTAACTTGATGATAGTGAGTCATGTTGGGTCATCTTCCTAGGGAGTATGTGCTGATTTACTTTGTCACAGCTGGGCCAGGAATAGCTCAGAGGGTTTATGATCAGAAGAGAAGATGAAGGGGCCCAGCACTAGCCCTCCAAGGACCCATTTCGTTGTATTTAGGCAGATGGGCAGTCAGTCCTTCCAGACTAGCTGGGTCTTCAGCCTGTGCCACCAAGTAGGAGCATGACAACTGAACGGAGGGATCAGACAGTTTCCAGGAGAGCAANAAAGTACAGTTGACATTTGGAGCCAGGTGATTGTTGTGGGGACAGTGCTGTGCCTCTGGCATGCTTAGCAACATCCCTACCATCTTGATTCTGCTGCTGCTGCTAAGTCGCTTCAGTCGTGTCCAACTCTGTGCGACCCCAGAGACGGCAGCCCACCAGGCTCCCCCGTCCCTGGAATTCTCCAGGCAAGAACACTGGAGTGGGTTGCCATTTCCTTCTCCAATGCGTGAAAGTGAAAAGTGAAAGAGAAGTCGCTCAGTCGTGTCCGACTCTTCGCGACCCCCTGGACTGCAGCCTACCAGGCTCCTCCGTCCATGGGATTTTCCAGGCAAGAGTACTGGAGCGGGTTGCCATTGCCTTCTCCCCTACCATCTTGGTCTTCCCTGAAAGCTCAGTTGGTAAAGAATCCGCCTGCAATGCAGGAGAACCCGGTTCGATTCCTGGGTCAGGAAGATCTCAGGGAGAAGGGATAGGCTACCCACTCCAGTATTCTTGGGCTTCCCTGGTGGCTCAGCTGGTGAAGAATTCTGCATTGCAGGAGACCTAGGTTCGATCCCTGGGTTGGAAGATCCCCTGGAGAAGGGAAAGGCCACCCACTCCAGTATTCTGGCCTTCCATGGACTGTATAGTTCATTGGGTCGGAGAATCAGACACAACTGAACGACTTTCACTACCATCTACCAAGTGCCAACAGCAGTCAGTCCCTCCTTCCCAAGACGTGACAACCAAAAATGTCTTCAGACTTGCCAGGAAGCCTCTTTTATCCAGGTATCCAATTTTGTCCCCCGTTGAGAATTTATATATAGAAAAATAAAACTTTGTGTAACATCTTGCTCTCAGGGAAATAATAGTGAAAAAAAAGTTTTTTTTTAATACCAGAAATGTTGTTATTTCTCCCTTCCCGTTTGAATATTGTCTGAATATTGCATATATATCTGCTACTGAAAGTATCATATCTACTAAATGAAAATTAAAGTATATCTACTAAATTAATCTACAAAATAAGATTAAAGTATATCTATGAAAAAAATGAAAATTAAGCATAAAATAAACCAAACTATAATGTTTTGTACTTTGGCATGTCTTCAGATACTTTTGCAATTTTGTTAAATACATTTGTTAGTTCTCTGGCAGCAAATACATAGAAGTGTCTCTGTCTCTCTTTTTTATTTTTTATTTTGCTTCAAGTCAGGAAAATATCAGCGGTTGAAGTTACAAAAATCATTTAGCAAAGTAAAATTCAAATTGGTGATGTGAGGAGATTGATTGGGAAACATTAGATAATAAGGACCTTTTCCAGGTAGTATCATTACTGACTTTTTAAAAACATGTTTATTTATTTGGCTGTACTGGGTCTTAGTTGCCATATACGGGATCTTCCATCTTTGTTTTGGCATACGAGATCTTTCGTTTCAGCATATGGGATCTAGTTCTTTGACCAGGAATCAAACCTGGGCCCCCTGCATTGGAAGCTCGGAGTCTTAGCCACTGGACAACCAGAGAAGTGCCTGAATTTTATAATATGACCATATCCAATCCTGGATGCTAAAATTCAAAAATAAGATTTGAAGTTATTTTAATATGTAAGGAATCTTGATTTTTTTGTTGTTGTTCTCACTGGACAATAGATTTATACAGAATGATAGTATCAGGTCATTTATACAAATAGGGATTGTTAAAGTAAAATTTTAAATAAATTGGGTTTGGGGCTTGAAGGGTCTAATAAATGGACCAATTCAGGGATAGGTATGGGAATTAGGCAGCTGGAGACCCAGTTTTACCACTGATGCCACTGTTTTGCTGTGTGTGGCTTATGGCTTATGTGTGTTAGCTGGCAAATTTGCTAATGCTCTCTTCCCCAGGTCTGGTGCCCTGGGCAACCGCCTCACACAGTCTTGGGGGAATAGTAAGAAAAATCATGGCTGCAAAATATAATATTTGCTGTGTGCCAGGCCCTGCTCTAGCACATTTTATGTATCATCTCACTTAAATGTCCTACAAGGAAGAATCTTTATTATTTCCCCCTGCATTTTAGATAAGGAAACAGGCGTTAATGTGTTGAATGACTTGTCCTATCTCACATAGCTTGTAAGTGGTGGAGCCAAGATTAAAATCCAGAGAATATGACTCTAGAATCCACCGCTCAACCTCTACATCATATTACTGCACCACCCCCCAAGAGAAAGAGAGAGAATCATAGCACTTTGATATGGCTATGGAAGTTTGATAGGGGCTTCCCTGGTGGCTCAGTGGTAAAGAATCCGCCTGCCAATGCAGGAGACACAGGTTCGATCCCTGATCAGAGAAGATCCCACATGCTGCAGAGCAGCTAAGCCTGTGCACAACTTGTTGAGTCTGTGCTCCAGAGCCTGAAAACTGCAGCTACTGAGCCTATGAGCCGCACATGCTGAAGCCTGTGAGCCTAGAGCCGGTGCTCTGCAACAAGAGAAGCCGCTACGATGAAAAACCTGGGCGCCTTAACTGGAGAGTAGTCCCCACTCGCTGCAACTAGAGAAAAGCTCGCACAGCAATGAAGACCCAACACAAAGATTTTTGATAGATTACTGTTCCCCTCTTAAAGACTAATGGACACTTGCAATGAAGTCACTTACTCCTACTCCTTGGCAGGGTGGGCTAGGTGGATTTAGAGGCCAGAAGTGTTCCCCTAGTGACACTTCCTCCACATGAAAATAAGAGGAGAAGGCTTGCTTATCCAGCTTAGAGACATTGTCAGTGTGAAATAAGTATTGCTGCTGCTGCTGCTAAGTTGCTTCAGTCGTGTCCGACTCTGTACGACCCCATAGACAGCAGCCCACCAGGCTCCGCTGTCCCCGGGATTCTCCAGGCAAGAACACTGGTGTGGGTTGCCATTTCCTTCTCCAATGCATGAAACTGAAAAGTGAAAGTGAAGTCGCTCAGTCATGTCCGACTCTTCGCCACCCCATGGACTGCAGCCTACCAGGCTCCTCCATCCATGGGATTTTCCAGGCAACAGTACTGGAGTTGGGTGCCATCACCTTCTCCGGAAATAAGTATTGAGTTAAGATATTATTTTATAATTATATCTCTAAGAATTTATCTTAGGGAAATAATTCCAAAAAAAGAATAAAGCTATGTAGATAAAGATTTGCATTATGATAGAGCAAATAGAAATAGCAATCCCAAACTAGTGCAATGTTTGCATAAAACTGTAGTTCTGAAATCTAAGTCCCTTCACAATATATAGTGTTAGAAGAATAAGCCTTATATCAAATTATGTTCACTTTGGAATACAGCCATTTAAAAATTATGTATACTTTTAATGTGCAGTTAGAGAAGGAAATGGTAACCCCATCCAGTATTCTTGCCTGGAAAATCCCATAGCCTAGTGGGGTACAGTCGATGGGGTCACAAAACAGTTGGCCATGACTTGGCAACTAAAACAACAATGACAATGAGCAGTAGGAAAAAGCAGACAAATGAAAACATTTTCTCTTTTTTGTTTGATGTGTGTGTGTGTGTGTGTGTAACGTCTGTGCAAAAAAAAAAAAAAGAATAGGAAAGAAGTTGCATTATTTTAGGAATAACTTTAAAAATCAGTTTTTTTTGTATATGGGACTTCCCTGGTGGTCCTATGGTTAAGACTCTGAGCTTCCAATGCTACACGTGCAGGTTTGATCCCTGGTCAGGGAACTAAGACCCTATATATATATATATATATACACTTATCTGGAACACTGGCAACTGGTTCCCGTTGAAGGGGTTCTTGACTCCTAGGGCTCAAAATAAACGCAGTTCTAATCAGACTGAGTCTTTGAATCTTAGGTGATGAGAGATTCCCCCCCTCTTTTTTTTTCTGCTACAGTACAATGGCATGTGCTTACAAGGGCCCGCGGGGGTGCCTGGGCGAGACGGGAGCCCTGGGGCCAATGGCATCCCTGGTACCCCTGGGATCCCAGGTCGAGATGGATTCAAAGGAGAGAAGGGGGAATGCCTGAGGGAAGTCTTCGAGGAGTCCTGGACGCCTAACTACAAGCAGTGTTCATGGAGTTCCCTGAATTATGGCATAGATCTTGGAAAAATTGCTGTAAGTCTAGTCTGAATTATTTTAAAGTTGAAATAAAACTTAAAGGTTTTCATAGTTGAGTGATCATTTTAGGTGAGATTTTATTTTATTTTTCCTAAAAGACAAAAAATATTAAGGAATGGGTACCATGTCACTTTCAACTTAGAATTAATGAAAAATTGATAACTTTAGAATTAATTGTGTAAAAGTATTTCTGAGACAAATACGTCACTGAATTATTTCAACCCTAAGAACACTTAAAATAACTTACTCTTTTTTTTTTTAAATGGAAACTGTCTGTGTTGGACAGTAAGTAACTTTCCAATCTTGTCCTAAAGTGAATTTAAATTAATTCAAGAAATTCTGCTGTGGTTCCAGACATAAAGGTGGAAAGAAATCTCCAAGAAATTCCTGCTGATTGGAATTATCTAGAGGTGGGAAGTCCAGTGGTATTTGTCCTTATTCTGGGTAGCAGACGCAGCTTAAAATTCTTTGGCCTAATGGGAGTAGAATGGACCAGAGATGTACTACAGTGATCATTTAAAATTATTCAGCAATATTTAGGGAGAAAAATTACTTTGTTTAGTGTTTGCTTCCAAAGTAACTGGCAAGTCCCTTGGATGGCGTAGAGTTGAACCTGGTGCCATTTCAAGCCTCTTTCTTCTTTTGTTGATCAACTCTATACATGGTTCCATATCCACAATATATTATTCCTTGATATTAACCACTACTACCACCAGGCAAACAGAAGAAATTTTATTTTCCAAAAACTCTCGGGTTCTAAGTAGCAACCTGTATATTATCCTTGCTCCTCATCTCAGCTCTTTAGTCTGCTCTGTTACTTATAAAAATGTTTGAAATGGTCTCAATTGGATTTCTGTGTGATAGAATATCCGTTTAGTTTTCATAGTTTGGGGACTATGACCAGTTATACTTTCATATATGATTTCTTAGAAAGCATTTTGTTAAAGTGTTACCTACTTCTTTAAACACCTTACATTATAGATTGGTTGCTTTTTTTATAGTTCATCAAAATTAAAAACTTTCCCTATGGACTCTGAATTATTAATATGTTTCCAGTTTCCTTTTGGTGGTCAGAATGGGTTTGGGAGCCTTTTGCAAGTAAAAGATTGTGGCAACATGAGTCAGTAGGCAAATTTTGCAAAGACCAGTAAGAGGAAAAAACCCTGGGTCTTATCATGGTCTCACAGAGTTAAAGACTGAAAACCCTGCCTGCACTTAACTCCTGATACTGTTTTCTGGTGCTTGAAAAGAAACAGGTCAGAGTAGTATATTTGGGCAGTGCTGGTCTAGAATGTAAGTTCCATGATGGCAGGTATTCCATTTTGTTCACTGCTGTAATCTGTAGCATCCAAAGTATAGGAAATAATTTTGGAAGAGAAAGGAAAGTAAATATATAGATTGGTTTAGTCTAAAATTCTGAAAACTGGCTGTTTTTGTTAAACTGAGAGATACCCTCAATGGAGTGAATAATTCTAAGAAAGCCATAATTCAGTTTTCTTAGAGTTTCTAATATCAGTGTCTCTTACCATCTTGCAAAGAACTGGTTTCCCTCTGTAAAAGCTAAGCTTTTTAAATGTACTTTGGGGAAAAGAATAGTTGAATAAAATTCACGATACAGTTTGAAAGCATCTTTGAAATTAAAAATGAAAATGCTAATTAAACCCTATTTCTGTGTCTGTGATAGGAATGTACATTCACAAAGATGCGTTCCAACAGTGCCCTACGAGTTTTGTTCAGCGGCTCACTTCGGTTAAAATGCAGAAGTGCATGCTGTCAGCGTTGGTATTTCACGTTCAATGGAGCTGAGTGTTCAGGACCTCTTCCTATTGAAGCCATAATTTATTTGGACCAAGGAAGCCCTGAATTGAATTCAACAATTAATATTCATCGCACTTCTTCTGGTATGTAGAATAGTGACGTTGCACAATGTGCCTCAGATCTGTAGAGAGCAAAGATTAGTTTTGAGTCCACTATGATGGTTGGTCATCACAGGTTTTCTGTGTATAGTTCTCCACCCTGGTTGCACTTCAGAATTTCCTGTAGCTCTTTTTAAAAAATATGTGGATGCCTGAATCCCATCTGTGATCAACTGCATCAGAATCTCATGGTTAGAACCCAGCCACTGTACTTTTTCTAAAAAGATCACAGGTTGAAAAGCACTGAGTTAGATGAAATGGCAAAATAGCCAGTATTGCCGCAGAGCAGTGGTTTTCAACCTTGTCTCTACCTTGTGTTCAGCGGGGAACTTTGAAAAATCCCTGTGCCTGGGTACCACTCTTCTGTGGAGTCTTACTTAACAGGTCTGGTTGCATCCTAGGTGACGGAACTTCCCAAGTCTCTCCTGGTTATCCTAATGTCCTCCAAGGTTGAGAACCACTAGCACAGATTGATAAAGAGGCTGATTTCTCTGCCTTGTTCTTTAAAATAGTAGGTACAGTCTGCTGCATTTGTAAGAGAGAACTTTTCTGTATTGTTTCTGTATTCTCTGCTTGCTTCTACTGATATGAGAGAAGGGACATTCAATTAAACCAGTGGTTACTTAGGCTGTTAAAAAAACAAAAAACAAAAAACAAAAAACCTTGCACTTCGCTGGTGGTCCAGTGGTTAAAATGCCATGCTTCCTCTGCAGAGAGCACAGGTTCTATCCTTGGTCAGGAAGATCCCATATACCTCTCAGCACAACCAAAAAAACCAAACAGATAAACCAGAAAAATGTAAAACTGTTGGGGTTTTTATGTTTCTTTTGGGGGGAGGGTTGATTTGTTTCGTTGTATTTTAAGGTTCATTGATAGAGTTTAGAAGCCAGGAAAAAGTAGAAGGGGGAACAACTACCTATTATGTTGGTGCAAACGTAATTGCAGTTTTGGATCATGAATTTTAAATCGTTATAACTAGGCTCAAACACATCTTTATTAATCAAAATAGGGACCATTATGATCAACACATTTTTTCCAATGAGAAACAAGTTTGTTTATTCCTTTAGTGTAAAAATCTGTGCTTTAAGATTTGATGAACTCTTAGAAAGCATTTTTTTGCCTCTTGCTGGTTGTGGAAGTGTTTACTCTGCAAAAATTCTAGACACTTGAAGAAGCAGTAGTAGATTGGCAAGAGGTCAGGTAAATATGGCAGATGAGGCAAAACTTTGCAGCCCAATTCATTCACCTTTTGAAGTGGCAGCTGTGCAATGTACAGTCAGGCGTTGTCATGGAGAAGAACTGTGCCTATTCTGTTGACCAGTGCCAGCTGCAGGGATTGTAGTTTTCAGTGCATTTCATCAATTCTCGGGCTTCCCAGGTAGCTCAAATGGTAAAGAATCTGCCTGCCATGCAGGAGACCCAGGTTTGATCCCTGGGTTGGGAAGATTCCCTGGAGAAGGGCATGGCAACCCACTCCAGTATTCTTGCCTGGAGAATTCCATGGACAGAGGGGCCAGATGGGGTACAGTCCATGGGGTCGCAAAGAGTCAGACGTGAGTGATCGACTAACACTTTCGCTTTCATCAAGCATACTTCTAGGATGTAATGGTTTCCCCAGGATTCGGAAAGCTGTAGTGGGTCAGACCAGCAGCAAACTGCCAAACAGTGACCATGACCTTTTCTGTAGTGCACGTTTGGCTTTGTGAAGTGTTTTGGAGCTTTTTCTCAGTCCAACAACTGAGCTGGCCATTGCCAGTTGTTATATACAATTCACTTTTCATCCCACATCACAATCTGATTGAGAAATGGTTCATTGTTGCATAGAGTAAGAGAAGATGACACTTCAAAAATTACAATTTTTAAAATTTTTGATTAGCTCATGAGGCACCCACTTGTCAACCTTTTTCACCCTTCCAATTTGCTTCAAATGCCGAACAACCGTAGAGCAGTCGACATTGAGTTAGCTCAGCAACTTCTTGGGAAGCTGTTAAGAGGAGCATCACAGCTGGTCATGGTCAACTTCCGATGGCTAGCCACTACACACCTCATCTTCAAGGCTCTCATCTCCTTTGCAAAACTTCTTAAACCACCACTGCACTGTATGATCATTAGCAGTTCCTGGGCCAAATGCATTGTTGATATTGCAAGTTGTTGCCGCTGCTTTATGACCCATTTTGAACTTGAATAAGAAAATCACTCAAACTTGGTTTTTGTCTAACATCATTTCCGTAATCTAAAATACGTATAAAATATACTACAAGTAATAAGTGATTACTCATCATTCAGAAAATTAAGATCATGGCATCCAGTCCCATCACCTCATAGCAAATAGATGAAGAAACAAGAGAAACAGTGAGAGGCTTTATTTTGGGCTCCAAAATCAGTGCAGATGGTGACTGCAACCATGAAATTAAAAGACGCTTGCTCCTTGGAAGAAAAACTATGACCAACTAAGACAGCATATTAAAAAGCAGAGACATTACTTTGACAACAAAAGTCCGTCTAGTCAAAGCTATGGTTTTTCCAGTAGTCATGTATGGATATGAGAGTTGGACTATAAAGAAAGCTGAGTGCTGAAGAATTGATGCTTTTGAACTGTGGTGTTGGAGAAAACTCTTGAGAGTCCCTTGGACAGGAAGGAGATCCAACCAGTCAATCCAAAAGGAAATCAGTCCTGAATATTAATTGCAAGGACTGATGCTGAAACTGAAGCTCCAGTACTTTGGCCACCTGATGTGAAGTGACTCATTGGAAAAGACCCTGATGCTGGGAAAGATTGAAGGCAGGAGGAGAAGGGGATGACAAAGGTTGAGATGGTTGGATGGCATCACCAACTCAATGGACATGAATTTGAGTAAGCTCCAAGAGTTGGTGATGGACAGGAAAGCCTGGTGTGCTGCATCCATAGGGTCACAAAGAGTCGGACACGATTAAGCGACTGAACTGAACTGAATGTCACTATCAAAAAAGCATTAAAGTGAGAAATGTACATTAAAATGATGTCTAACATAACCACATTTATTTAAGAATGTATTCCAATATCTAATGGCAAAGTTCAACAATGCAAAAACACAACTACTTTTGCATCCACCTAATATTAATGTCACGGAGAAGGCAATGGCACCCCGCTCCAGCACTCTTGCCTGGAAAATCCCATGGATGGAGGAGCCTGGTAGGCTGCAGTCCATGGGGTCGCTAAGAGTCGGACACGACTGAGCGACTTCACTTTCACTTTTCACTTTCATGCATTGGAGAAGGAAATGGCAACCCACTCCAGTGTTCTTGTCTGGAGAATCCCAGGGATGGGGGAGCCTGGTGGGCTGCCGTCTATGGGGTCGCACAGAGTCGGACACAACTGAAGCGACTTAGCAGCAGCAATATTAATGTCATCACCCAGATACACCACTATCAGTATTTGGCTGCCAGCTCTTTTGCTTTCTTGAGTTGTTGTTGTGTGTGTGTTGGGGGGGGGGGTGGCAGGTGAGGTGTGGGAGTGACCTACCTTAACAGCACATACTAGGGGAATCACAAGGTATATATATCACTAGCTTCATTTCCCAGATTTCTTGAAAAAATTTCTCTCTGATCTTATACTTTAGAATGGAGAGGGAAGAGAAGAGATACCCTCACTGCTAATCAGAAAAAATATTTCAGCATTCTTAGGGACCCAAGCCAGATGATCCCCAAAATTAATATAGCACATTTATTGCTAAGGAATCAAGGGCATTCCTTCCATTTTCTTCTTCAAATCCACACAATATCCTCAAGACATAAAGAAGATATTTTAACCTCTTCTCTTTGCACATAGAGAAGGCCCAGGGAAAGAAAGTACCCTGAATAGGAGAATCAGTGTCCTGGTGAACGGAAACCAAGCCGTGCTCTCATCTCCCAAGACAAGGTTTGATCAGAATGAAAAGCCTCTTCACTAAGTTCTGTGCTGTAAAGGGAGACATGCTTTCCATCTGAGAAGCAGTCACTAAAATTTTAAAAATTTTGGTATAAACTCTAAAATTTGACTAGAAAGTGGTATGTGTTTAAATAGTAGTCAAATGCATCTAGAGATTATCAGACTAAGTGAACTAAGTCAGAAAAAGACAAATACCGTAAGATATCTCTAATATGTGAACTTGAAAACATGGCACAAATGCATCTATCTACAAAACAGAAACAGACTCACCAACATAGAGAACTGACTTTTGGTTGCCAAGGGGGAGGAAAGGACTGGGAGTGTGGGATTAGCAGATGTAGACTGTTACATATAGGGTGGAAAAACAAAAAGGTCCTACTGTATAGCACAGGAAACTATATTCAATATCTTATGATAAACCATAATGGAAAAGAATATGAAAAAAAATAATGTGTATAACTGAGTCACTTTGCCGTACTGCGGAGACTGGCACAGCATTATAATTTAACTATACTTAAATTTTAAAGATTAAATTACAAAGTTCAAAAGATATGTTATAAAGCAACTATGCTCCAATAAAAGTTAATAAAAAATGAAATCCATAAAAATAAAATCGTTTATATAAGCAACTTACTTTCTATTATATTATCTTCAAAGTTTTTATGTTAATATCTTGCTATAATGTAAGTCCTCAGGCCTAGGAACTGTCACCTATCCATACACACACTTCATAAATTATTTAACATAGCATTTACCAACCACATTGTAGAAAAACTCATTTGGTATGATCAGTTGGGTAAAATGTCAGAAGTAATTTGTTATTCATAACAAATTTTGTCTTAAGATGAGTTAAAGGTTGCCTCAATAGTGAATTCACTTTCCTTGTACACCGATACTCTCTTGAGAGAAAGAAAAGGAATACACTTATATTTTGCACATGAGAGGGTGACATTAAGCCTTAAATATGCCTATCAGACTTTAGAATATTATCTTACCTGGATCTAGGAGGAAAACAGGTTGAAAACCTTTAATTCAACATCTTTTAGGTGCTTAATAAGCTATTACTACCTTGCTGCTGCTAAGTCGCTTCAGTCGTGTCCAACTCTGTGCGACCCCACAGACAGCAGCCCACCGTATTACAGCAAAAAATGTTCATTCGTTCAAAAAACATTATTTTATTTGTTAAAGACCATGAAGTGACCATTTGACTCTCCCTGTGTGAGGAAGATGCCAGACCCAACCTTGTCTGACCTGTGGAGGGAAGTGAACACGTTTCTAGGCCATGGGTATTATGGGCACGCACAGCTTAGTTCTTCCAACTTGGAAAGGGTCTTGAACCAGAGACAGGTACCTGGATTCAGTGGGACTTGCCTTCAATTCACTGATGTCACAGCTGGTAGAAGCAGATTGTTTCAGGCCTACATCCCTGGGCTCAGCGTGAACATACCAACCTCAACCAGATAGGAAGACGATCCATCACATGAGATCATCCCCACCCTACTTATGTGTCAATACCTGTTTTCTTAGAGAATCTGCCAACCTGTGGTTCCTTTTTCTCCTGACACAGACATCAGAGGGGTATAACTTTTGCCTATTAAAATGAACAGTAGGGGGAATATTTTTTTAATGTTGGAGAAGAGGCTTGATAAGATGGAATGCAGGTTATATATATATTAGTACGTGAAAGTCTAGAGGACCTATGAAAAGGCACATGTTTATAAAGTAAAAAACAAAACACAGAGGAAAAACAGGATTTAGTTAGCTTGTTTTTTCACTGTGGAGGAATTTCTATGTAAAATGGGATTCCAGGTTGAAGGACTAGTATAATGATTATGCTAGGATTTCTTTTGACATTATGGAAGTCCTTTCTTCTACTTAGTACCATCAAGTATATATAGGACAGGGCTCTCTTTATTTTTTTAACTCTTAAAATGAGACATTATTTTAGTTACTTAAAATTTGATCTTTTATAAGGTGTTTTCAGTTTGGTCTGCTGATAGAAAATTAAAATATGGAGGCTTGTCCCAAATGGTTACATAAATTACTGGTTCAGCTTATAACCAGAATTGTATTTTCATCTTCCAGTGCTCTTTTCTTCAGATGGAAAGGTCTTTCTTTAAAAAAAAAAAAAAAAAGCTTACATATGGCATCAACATCTTTTTTTTTTAAAGAAAATACAACTTTATTTAATTATATATATATATATTTTTTTTTTTTTTGGCTGAATTGAGTGTTAGTTGTGGCACACAGGATCTTCCTTTGCGTCGTGTGAGATCTTTTGCTGAGGTGCACAGACTCTCTAGTCACGGCACGGGCTCCAGAGCACGCGGGCTTCAGTAGTTGCTGTGCAGCAGTTTACTTACCCTGGGGCATGTGGGATCTTGGCTCCTTAGTGAAGGATCGAATCCACACCCATGCATTGCAAGATGGATTCTTAACCATTGACCCACCGGGGAAGTCCCCTTGGTGCACTGGTGCAGACTTGGTACCTTCACTCCTAGTGGCTAGGGCTCAGTCCCTGCTCGGAGAACTAAGACCCCGCAAGCCACATGGTGCGGCCAAAAGAAAAAAGATAAATGTGGGCTTCCTTGATTTAGTCATAAATAAATTGCTTTTTTTGTTTTAGGTCATCTCCGTAAGTAAACAAATTCTACCTTTATGGCTGAAACCTCAAAGAAAATTTCCTGTGAGCTTATACCATAGAATGGATATGTATACGTCTTTTTTTTTTTT